>JAVHNK010000192.1:17500-23124 GCA_031216115.1 Senna siamea
CTAAACTCCTAAACCCTAAACCCTAAACCCTAAACCCTTAAACCTAAACCTGAACTCAACCCTAAACCCTAAACCCTAAACCCTAAACCCTAAAAACTCCAACCCTAAACCCCTAAACCCTAAACCCTAAACCCTAAACCCTAAACCCTAAACCCCTAAACCCTAAACCCTAAACCCTAAACCCTAAACCCTAAACCCTAAACCCTAAACCCTAAACCCTAAACCCTAAACCCTAAACCCTAAACCCTAAACTCCTAAACCCTAAAAACTCCTAAACCCTAAACCCTAAACCCTAAACCCTAAACCTTAAACCTTCCTAAACCCTAAACTCAACTCAACCCTAAACCCTAAACCCTAAACCCTAAACCCTAACCCTAAACTCCTAAACCCTAAACCTTAAACCTTAAACCTCTAAAACTCCTAAACCCTAAACCTTAAACCCTAAACTCCTAAACCCTAAACCCTAAACTCTAAACCCTAAACCTTAAACCCTAAACCCTAAACCCTAAACCTTTAAACCTTAAACCCTTAACCCTCAAACACTTAAACCTTAAACTCTAAACCCTAAACTCTAAACCTTAAAACTAAACTCTAAACCTTAAACCAACTAAACCCTAAACCCTAAACCCTAAACCTGAATCCCTAAAACCCTAAACTTTAAACTCTAAACCTTAAACCCTAAACCCTCAACCCTAAACCCTAAAAACCCTAAAAAAACCTTAAACCTTAAAAACCCTAAACCCTAAATCCTAAACCCTAAACTCCTAAACCTTAAACCTTTAAACCTTAAACTCCTAAACCCTAAACCCTAAACCCTTAACCTTAAAAACCCTAAACCCTAAACCCTAAACTCCTAAACCCTAAACTCCTAAACCTGAAACTCTAAAAACTCTAAACTCTAAACCCTAAACCCTAAACCCTAAACCCTAAACTCTAAACCCTAAACCCTAAACTCCCAACTCTAAAAACCTTAAACCCTTAACCCTAAACCCTAAACCTTAAACCCTAAACCCTAAACCCTAAACTCCTAAACCCTAAACCCTAAACCCTAAACCTTAAACCTTAACTCAACCTAAACCCTAAACCCTCAACCCTAAACCCTAAACTCCTAAACCCTAAACCCTAAACTCTAAACCCTAAACTCTAAAAACCCAACCTAAACCCTAAACCCTAAACCTTAAAAACTCTAAACCCTAAACCCTAAACCCTAAACCTTAAACCTTAAACCTTAAACCCTTAACCTTAAACCCTAAACCCTAAAAACTCTAAACCCTAAACCCTGAACCCTAAACCCTAACCTCAAACTCCTAAACCCTAAACCCTAAACCCTAAACCCTAAACCCTAAACCCTAAACCCTAAACCCTAAAAACCCTAAACCCTAAACCCTAAACCCTAAACCCTAAACCCTAAATCCTAAACCCTAAACCCTAAACCCTAAACCCTAAACCCTAAACCCTAAACCCTAAACCCTAAACCCTAAACCCTAAACTCCTAAACCCTAAACCCTAAACCGTAAACCCTAAAAACCCTAAACCCTAAACCCTAAACCCTAAACCCTAAACCCTAAACCCTAAACCCTAAACCCTAAACCCTAAACCCTAAACCCTAAACCCTAAACCCTAAACCCTAAACCCTAAACCCAAAACCCTAAACCCTAAACCCTAAACCCTAAACCCTAAACCCTAAATCCTAAACCCTAAACCCTAAACCCTAAACCCTAAACCCTAAACCCTAAACCCTAAACCCTAAACCCTAAACCCTAAACCCTAAACCCTAAACCCTAAAACCTAACCCTAAACCCTAAACCCTAAACCCTAAAGCCTAAACCCTAAACCCTAAACCCTAAACCCTAAACCCTAAACTCTAAACCCTAAACCCTAAACCCTAAACCCTAAACCCTAAACCCTAAACTCTAAACGCTAAACCTCTAAACCTTAAACCCTAAACCCTAAACCCTAAACTCCTAAACCTTAAACTCTAAACCCTAAACCTTAAACCTTTAAACTCAACTGAACCCTAAACCCTAAACCCTAAACCCTAAACCCTAAACCCTAAACCCTAAACCCTAAATCCTAAGCCTCAAACCTTAAACCCCAATGCCACACCCTAAACCCTAAACCCTAAACCTTAAACTCCTAAACCCTAAACCCTAAACCTTAAAAACCCTAAACCCTAAACCCTAAACCCTTAAACCTTCCTAAACCCTAAACCCTAAACCCTAAACCCTAAACCCTAAACCCTAAACCCAAAAACCCTAAACCCTAAACCCTAAACCCTAAAACCTAAACCTTAAACCCTAAACCCTAAAACCCTAAACCCTAAACCTTAAACCCTAAACTCCTAAACCCTAAACCCTAAACTCCTAAACCCTAAACCCTAAACCCTAAACCCTAAACCCTAAACCCTAAACCCTAAATTCTTAAATTTAATTCTAATTCTGAATTGAATTAAATTTGAATTTAATTAATTCTAAATTAATTGAATTTAAATTCTGAATTTAATTTAAATTTGAATCACCTAAATTTTAATTTAAATTTTGTATTTGAATTGGAATTTAAATTTAAATTTAATTTGAATTTTAAATTTGAAATTTTAAATTTAATTGAATTTTAAATTTTAAATTTTAAATTTTAAATTTTAAATTTAAATGAATTTAAATTAAATTTGAATTTAAATTTGAAATTTTAAATTTTAAATTTTAAATTTTAAATTTTAAATTTTAAATTTTAAATTCTGAAATTTTAAATTCTGAAATTTTGGAAATTTTAAACTTAATTTTAAATTTTAAATTTTGAATTGAATTTAAATTTTAAATTTTAAATTTTAAATTTTAAATTCTAAATTTTAAATTTTAAATTTTAAATTCCTTAAATTTTAAATTTTAAATTTTAAATTTAAATTTAAATTTTAAATCTAAATTTAAATTTTAAATTTTAAATTTTAAATTTTAAATTTTAAATTTTAAATTTTAAATTTTAAATTTCAAATTTCATGAACTTAAATTTAAATTTAAATTTTAAATTTTAAATTCTAAATTTTAAATTTAAATTTAAATTTTAAATTTTAATTCTTAAATTTTAAATTTTAAATTTTAAATTTTAAATTCTGAAATTTAAATTTTAAATTTTAAATTTGAAATTTTAAAATTTTAAATTTTAAACTTCAAATTTTAAATTTTAAATTTAAATTTTAAATTTTAAATTTTAAATTTTAAATTTAAATTTTAAATTCTTAAATTTTAAATTCTAAATTTAAATTTTAAATTTAAATTTTAAATTTAAATTTAAATTTAATTTTTAATTTAAATTTTGGGAATTCTAAATTCTTAAATGAATTTTAAATTTTAAATTTTAAATTTTAAATTTTAAATTTTAAATTTTAAATTTTAATTCTAAATTTTAAATTTTAAATTTTAAATTTTAAATTTAAATTTAAATTCTAAATTTTAAATTTTAAATTTAAATTTTAAATTTTAAATTTTAAATTTAAATTTTAAATTTTAAATTTTAAATTAAATTTAAATTTGAAACCCTAAACCCTAAAACCTCAACCCAACTAAACCCTAAACCCTAAAAACCCTAAACCCTAAACTCTAAACCCTAAACCCTAAACCCTTAAACTCTAAACTCCTAAACCCTAAACCCTAAAAACCCTAAACCCTAAACCCTAATCCCTAAACCCTAAACCCTAAACTCCCTAAACCCTAAACCCTAAACCCTAAAAACCCTAAACCCTAAACTCCTAAACCCTAAACTCTAAACCCTAAACCCTAAAAACCCTAAACCCTAAAAACCCTAAACCCTAAACCCTAAACCCTAAACCCTAAACTCCTAAACCAACTCAAACCCTAAACCCTAAACCCTAAACCCTAAACTCCTAAACCCTAAACCTCAAACCCTAAACCCTAAATTTTAAACCCTAAACCCTAAACCCTAAACCCTAAACCTTAAATTTTAAATTTAAATTTTAAAAAACCCTAAACTCTAAATTTTAAATTTAAATTTTAAATTGTTTAAATTTAAATTTTTAAATTTAAATTTGAAATTTTAAATTTAATTTAATTTTAAATTTGAAATTTGAATTTAAATTTGAAATTTAAATTTAAATTTTAAATTTAAATTTAAATTTTAAATTTAAATTTTAAATTCTGAATTTTAAATTTTAAATTCTAAATTTTAAATTTTAAATTGAATTTAAATTTTAAATTTTTAAATTTAAATTTTAAATTTAAATTTTAAATTTTAAATTTTAAATTTTAAATTTTAAATTTTAAATTTTAAATTTTAAATTTTAAATTTTGAATTTTAAATTTTAAATTTAAATCCCTAAACCCTAAACCCTAAACCCTAAACCCTAAACTCTAAACCCTAAACCCTAAACTCCTAAACCCTAAACCTTAAACCCTAAACCCTCAACCCTAAACCCTAAACCCTAAACCCTAAACCCTAAACCCTAAACCCTAAACCCTAAACCTTAAACCCTAAACCCTAAACCCTAAAAACCCTAAACCCTAAACCCTAAACCCTAAACCCTAAACCCTAAAAACCCTAAACCCTAAACCCTAAACCCTAAACCCTAAACCCTAAAAACCCCTAAACCCTAAACCTCAAAACCCTAAACCCTAAACTCCTAAACCCTAAAACCCTAAACCCTAAACCCTAAACCCTAAACCCTAAACCCTAAACCCTAAACCCTAAAAACCCTAAACCCTAAACTCCTAAACCCTAAACCCTAAACCCTTAACCCTAAATTTTAAATTTAAATTTTAAATTTTAAATTTTAAATTTAAATTTTAAATTTTAAATTTCTAAATTTAAATTCTGAAATTCTAAATTTAAATTTGAAATTTTAAATTTTAAATTTAAATTTAAATTTAAATTTTGGAATTTAATTTGAATTTAAATTTTAAATTTTAAATTTTAAATTTTAAATTTTAAATTTTAAATTTTAAATTTAAATTTTAAATTTTAATTTTAATTTAAATTTTAAATTTTAAATTTTAAATTTAAATTTAAATTTAAATTTTAAATTTTGAAATTTTAAATTTTAAATTTAAATTTTAAATTTTAAATTTTAAATTTTAAATTTAAATTTTAAATTGAATTTTAAATTTTAAATTTAACTCCTAAACCCTAAACCCTAAACCCTAAACCCTAAACCCTAAACCCTAAACCCTAAACCCTAAACCCTAAACCCTAAACCCTAAACCCTAAACCTCAAACCCTAAACCCTAAACCCTAAACCCTAAACCTTAAACCTCAAACCCTAAACCCTAAACCCTGAATCCTGAACCCTAAACCCTAAACCCAAATCCCTAAAAACCCTAAACCCTAAACCCTAAACCCTAAACCCTAAACCCTAAACCCTAAACCCTAAAACCCTAAACCCTAAACCCTAAACCCTAAACCCTAAAAACCCTAAACCCTAAACCCTAAAAACCTTAAACCCTAAACCCTAAACTCTAAACCCTAAACCCTAAACCCTAAACCCTAAACCCTAAACCCAACCTAAACCTCATCCCAACCCTAAACCCTAAACCCTAAACCCTAAAAACCCTAAACCCTAAACCCTAAACCTTAAACCCTAAACCCTAAACTCCTAAACCCTAAACCCTAAACCCTAA
>JAVHNK010000192.1:23624-39624 GCA_031216115.1 Senna siamea
GGCTTCCTGGCCAGAGTCGTGGAACTAAGTGGCATAGCTGGCAGACAATGGAGTCCACCGCACCTAGATCATGTGGGGCATGGGAGGGTCATGAGGGTGCCACTGGGAGGGTCATGGGGTGCGATGGTGGGGCGTCATGGGCATAGCGATGGAGGGGCAGGTGGGTACATGGCTTCCCTAAAGAGCAAAACGCAACTTTTCTCTCCGGCAGAGATGATATACTTTTTCGCCAGCCAACATAAGTTTTTTTTGGTACCTAGAGACCGAATTTTCGCGCCATTTTTTGTAGGCAAGCTTAGAACGTTAAGATTGGCTTCCTCCCCAAATCTCATAATTTTTAGACACCCATATAATATTTTACGAATTTTTACTTTTGAAACTTCAAAAAATCCGGAAAAATAGAAAATGATCCGGATTGCCGCGAAACTTCTTGGGTAGCTTCCTTGGCACATAAGCTTCAGTTTGGACCCCCATATGCACGTGAGATTTTGCATAAATCAAGCACTTGCACTAAGACTCAATGGTTTGGCAAGAACGCGACTTGTCAGAAGGTGCCATGACATGTCCTGACATTGTCATGGCGTTGTCGTGGCATGCCATGATTAAGTCTTGTGTGACTCATGGCATGTTTTGGGCATGTGAAGGGAATCCTTTGTAGCTAAGCCGTGGGTAAGTTGTGATAATTTCCCCACCACTCTCGCTCTTCTGGCCTCAAATTTCTTAGGTAGCTTATGAGGCACCCACGCACAAGGCCCTGGCCATGTCATATAGATGGCAAAGGCATGTGTGAAGGTGTAGCGATGTGATGGTTGAGACTTGGTATAATTGTTGGCATTTTTATTTGATCTTCAACCTCGATTTTAGAAATTCTGCATTTTAAAGTGGGCGGATTTTTGAGAGTAAAGGGAGGGAGGGACGAATCGAAGCAACAAGGGCTGATCGGATCGTGGGCAAAGAAGGCCACTCGCCACTTACAATACCCCGTCACAGATTTAAGTCGCCTCGCAGCGATTCTACCCGCCGCCGTGGGAATTTGTTCAAGGCGCCCCGGCGATTGATCCGCCAAGACGGATCCACCAACGACACGCGCTCAGCCAAGGCCCCTACCGCTGGTCGGCAAACAAACGGCGGCACATGCATCGCTTCTAGCCCTGATTCGACTTAGAGGCGCTCACCATAATCCAACGCACGGTAGCCACGCCATCGCTTTTCAACCAAGCCGATGACCAATTGTGCGAATCAACCGCCTCTCGCATTCAGGTTGAATTACTATTGCGACACTATCATCGCAGGGTAAAACTAACCTGCCTCACGACTCGCCTAAACCCACCACGCTCCCTATTCGTGGGTGAACAATCCAACACTTGGTGAATTCTCGCTTCACAATGATAGGAAGAGCCGACATCGAAGCGATCAAAAAGCAACGCCGCTATGAACGCTGGTCGCCACAAGCCGCTTATCCCTGCGTGGTAACTTTTTCCGACACCTCTAGCTTCAAATTCGGCGACTAAAGGATCGATAGGCCACGCCACTCGCTCAGATTCAGACCGAAATCGTAATCAAACGAAGCTTTTACCCTTTGTTCCACACGAGATTTCGCTCGCTGAGCTCATCTTAGACACCGCTATCTTTAACAGATGTGCCGCCTCACCAAACTCCCCACCGACAATGTCTTCCGCCGGACGGCCCAGAGCGAGCCTGGGTCCAAAAAGAGGGGCCGTGCCCCGCCCGATTCACTAATAAGTAAAATAACGCTAAAGTAGTGGTATTTCACTTTCGCCGCCTCCGCCCCACTTATCCTACACCTCTCAAGTCATTTCACAAAGTCTGACTAGAGTCAAGCTCAACAGGTCTTCTTTCCCTCACGATTCTCGCCAAGCCCGCTCTTGGCCGTGGTTTCGCCGATAGTAGACAGTGACAAAGGGGAATCTCGTTAATCCATTCATGCGCCACTAATTAGATGACGAGGCATTTGGCTACCTTAAGAGAGTCATAGTTACTCCCGCCGCTTACCCGCCGCTTGGTTGAATTTCTTCACTTTGACATTCGTGAGCATCGGGCGTAAATCACATTGCGCCAAGATCCGCAGGACCATCGCAATGCTTTGTTTTAATTAAACAATGGATTCCCTTGTCCGCACTCGGCCTGAAGTCGACCGCTCGACGCCGGAGGGGACCCCGGCGCCTGCTCTCAGCCGTCTCTCGGCCAAGACGCTGGCGACCCGCCTCGCCACGGAGCAGCCGAAAGAGCCGCCGACAAATGACGGTTCGGTCGGACCCCGTGCTCACCTCGTGAGCCAATCCTTTTCCCGAGGTTACTGATCCATTTTGCCGACTTCCTTGCCTACATTGTTCCATCGACCGCAGGTCGCTCACCTTGGAGACCTGATGCGTTATGAGTACGACCGGGCGTGGAGGCACTTTGGCCCTCCGAATTTTCAAGGGTCACGGGGCGCACCGGACACCACGCGACGCGGCGGTTCTTCCAGCTCGCTGGACTCTACCTCCTACCGAGCCGCTTCTGGTGGGCAGTGCCGTTAAACGTAAAAGAGAACTCTTCCCGAGGCCCCCGCCGACGCTCTCCGACTTTAACGCTGCCGCCACCGCCACGCCCTGCTCAGAATTTTAACCCGATTCCTTCGGCGCGCTGCGGTTGCACGCCATCGACGGCCTCCCCGCCTCTTAGGATCGACTAACCCATGTGCAAGTGCCGCTCACATGGAACCTTTCCTCTTCGCCTTCAAAGTTCTCATTTGAATATTTGCTACTACCACCAAGATCCGCACCGACGGCCAAGCCCGCCGCTCGCGCTTCAAGTTTTGCAAATGACCGCCGCGCCTCCTACTCATCTGGCCTGGCACTTGCCCCGACGGCCGAGTATAGGTCGCGCGCTTTAGCGCCATCCATTTTCTGGCTAGTTGATTCGGCAGTGAGTTGTTACACACTCCTTAGCTGATTTCGACTTCCATGACCACCGCCCCGCCGCCTTAATCGACCAACACCCTTTGTGGGATCTAGGTTAGCGCAATGGGCAATCAGAACTCCTTCCTGCTCATCCCGCATCGCCAGCTCGCTACCAAAAATGGCCCACTTGAGCTCTCGATTCGCGGGCGCTGCTCAACTGAGCAAACCGCGCCGCCCTACCTATTTAAAGTTTGAGAATAGGTCGAGGGCGCTGGCGCCCGATGCCTCTAATCATTGGCTTTACCCGACAGAACTCGCACATGAGCTCCAAATATCCCGAGGGAAACTTCTGAGGGAACCAGCTACTAGACGGCTCGATTAGTCTTTCGCCTCTATACCCAAGTCGATTTAACGATTTGCATCGCCAAGATCGCCGCGGCCTCCACCGAAGTTTCTCTCGCTTCGCCCGCCAGGCATAGTTCACCATCTTTCGTCCCGACAGTATGCTTTCACTGAACCCTTCACGTAAGATCAAGGTCGGCTTCGGCAAATTTCGCTACGGTTCCCACCAATCGCCTTCCTTGCGCTTTACGGTTTGCTCGCCCGCTGACTCGCACACATGTCGACTTTGGTCCGTGTTTCAAGATCTGGCCGAATGGGAGCCCGCAGTCGACGCCAGAGCACGCAGTGTCGGCACGCCGCGGATCGCCGCCGCCATCCACAACCGCGACGACGACGCCTCCGCGAGCATATCAACAGCCCGCTTGGCCGCCGCCGCACTGGCCGATCAAGGCCCCGAAGCCGACGGCGATCGGCCGACGCTGCTCCACATCCGACCGGACGCATCGCCACTCCATCCGCTTCCTCCCGACAATTTCAAGCACTATTTGACTCTCTTTTCAAAGTCCTTTCATCTTTCCTCGCAGATTTGTTCGCCATCTGCCTTCGCCAGATTTAGCCTTGACGGAATTTACCGCCTGACGGGTCAGATTCCCAAACAACCCGACTCGCCGACAGCCTGCGTGCGACAGGTCCGGCACGACGGGGTTTCACTTTCTCCGGCGCTTCTTCCAGGGACTTGGGTCTGGCCCGCGCCGAGGACGCTCCAGATTACACCGGACGCCGAGGGCGACCGATTCTCATGGTGGGCTTTTCCTGCTCGCGCCGTTACTAGGGGAATCCTCGCGTTTTTTTCCTCCGCTTATTGATATGCTTAAACTCAGCTGGTGGCCCCGCCGACTGGGTCGCGCTAGAGCGCTTCTTGCTTGCACGGTCTCGCAGCCTCAGACAAAGGGACATCATGCGCACGGCCGCTCGAGGCTTTCGCCGCCCACCGTGAACGCGGGCGGCCATCACTGTGGGCTCGCTAACCATCCGCGAGGCAATGCTCGCGGAGGCCAACTCGCCTGCGCCCCTCCGATCGCTCGAGGGGCGCCTGGTTTGGGACAAGAATGCGTGACACCCAGCAGACGCGTCTCTACTTAATGGCTTCGGGCGCAACTTATGCTCAAAGACTCGATGGTTCACTGGATTCTCCGCACCACACCAAGTATCGATTTCGCCACGCTCTTCATCGATGCGAGAGCCGAGATATCCGCTGTCGAGTCATTTTGGACACCATTCTCGCGACTTACTTCGAAGCGGATCCGTGATCCGATCGCCGGCTACGACGCTTGTTCGAAGTTCCTTACGCTGGCCCGGCCGGCTATAGTTGTTGTACGCCCGGCACACTAGCAGAAAGACGAGGCCGCTTCTTGCGCTTCTAAGAAGGGCCGCAACTCGGGCAATGTGGACCCCTCGTGCCTCCCCGAGATTAATTCAACCAGCCGCAAGTCGCCCCGCTTATGCAGGCATCAACAATGATCCTTCCGCAGTTCACCTACGGAAACCTTGTTACGACTTCTCCTTCCTCTAAATGATAAGGTTCGCGACTTTCGCGACGCCGCCGGCAATGTAACCGCCCACCTCGCCGCGATCCGAACACTTCACCGACCATTCAATCTGCAGGAGCGACGCGCTGTGTACAAAGGGCGTGGACGTAGTCAACGCGAGCCGATGACTCGCGCTACTAGGAATTCCTCGTTGAAGACCAACAATTGCAATGATCTATCCCCATCACGATGAAATTTCAAAGATTACCCGCCCGCTTCGCCAAGGCTATAGACTCGCTGAATACATCGCAGAAGCGCTGCGGCGCCCGTAACATCTAAGGCATCACTGCACTGCTATTGCCTCAAACTTCCTCGCCTAAGCGCCATAGTCCCTCTAAGAAGCCGTCACGAGGGTCGCCCTCCGATAGCTAGTTAGCAGCCGAGGTCTCGCTCGCTAACTAATTAACTGCATAAATCGCTTCCACCAACTAAGAACGGCCATGCACCACCACCCATAGAATCAAGAAAGAGCTCTCACCACAATCCTTACTATGTCCGACCTGGTAAGTTTCCCCGTGTTGAGTCAAATTAAGCCGCAGTGCTCCACTCCTGGTGGTGCCCTTCCACAATTCCTTTAAGTTTCACCTTGGCGACCATACTCCCTGAACCCAAAACTTTGATTTCTCATAAGGTGCCAATGAGTCCTAAAAGCAACATCCGCCGATCCCTGGCTCAAGATCGCTTATGGTCGAGACTAGACGGTATCCGATCGCCTTCGAGCCCCCAACTTTCGCTCTTGATTAATGAAAACATCCTTGGCAAATGCTTGCAGCTTGTTCGCCTTTCATAAATCCAAGAATTTCACCTCCGACTATGAAATACGAATGCCCCGACCGTCCCTCGTTAATCATTACTCCGATCCCGGGCCAACACAATAGGATCAGAATCCTATGATGTTATCCCATGCTAATGTATCCAGAGCGTAGTGTCACGGATAATTTCTAGAAGTTTCCAGAACATATGGGAACACCCTGCATGATTAAGATTTCTAGAAGTTTCTCAAGACTCTCGAATACCCTGTATGACCAAAAGGTTCTAGAAGATTCTAGAACACTCGAATGACCTGAAGGATCAAGAGGATTCTAGAATACTCTAGAATGCCCCGTAAGAATTGAGAATACACTAGGTCACTCTAGAACATTATGGAACATTCTAGAATCCTATAGAACCATGTAGAATATTGTAAGAGACTCTTGTACATATTAAAGTTCTAAGATACTCTAGAACCTTCCCGAAAGAGGTGGAAGGCTAGGCTAGCACTATAAATAGGGGAAAAGGTTCTCATTTGTAACCAACCAAGTTTTCCACACATTCAAGATTTGAAAGCATTTATCAAGAGTTCTCTTGCCTCCATTCTCTACTTCCTAGCCAAACCTCTTAGCACACATAACACTAGTTCGAGATTGAGGTCGACTTAGCTACTGCAAGGGGCAGAAAGGAGCTAAGCCCGCACGTGAGCTTGTTAAGAGAACAACTCCGTGACAGTTGGTATCAGAGCGAGGTTCGAAGTTTGTGTTGTGTATACTAGTGAGTATGGTCGAAACGCTGATGCTACTACATCAATCATGACCGAGGAGCGAGGTAGGGACACCATGCCCGCCCAAAGAAGGCAAGAAGAAGCGAGACCAAAGTAAGGCTCGTGGAAGTAAGTGCCTTGGAGCAAGTTGTTGGAGAGCTTGGTGAAAGACTTGAAAGGGTCGAGAATAGTTCAACCTTGTTGGAGAACCATATGTTTGAACAACTTGGCCTTGTCAAGGATGATCTAGGAGATCTAGATTCACGATATGTCCAATTGAGGCTAAGGTGATGGACGCTATCCAAAACTTGCACGTTAGCATCGAGGGGATGCGAGAAGAATTGGCATTATGTAAGAAGGTCCGCCATCGAGGAGCAACAATCACCTTGACCAATCCCTCCAAGGTGGACTACCCGAAGCCATCCAAGTTCCATGGAGCTAGAGATGCCAAAGAAGTAGAAAACTACTTGTGGCAAATGGAGCAATACTTTGATAATCTCAATCTTGAGGATGAGATATCAAAGATCAAGACTGCAACGTCCTACCTAGCCGACACAGCCATGTTATGGTGGCGAAGAAGGTTTGCTGACATAGAGCGGGGCATTGTACTAATCGACACGTGGGACGACTTCGTAAGGGAGCTCAAAAGACATTTTTATCCGTGAGAATGTCGTCTTTGAGGCGCGCAAGAAGCTAAGGGAGCTAAGACAACGAGGTACGATTCGAGACTATGTGAAGGATTTCACAACCCTTATGCTTCAAATCCCCAACTTGTCCCAAGAGGATCTACTCTTCTATTTCATTGATGGGCCGCAAAGTCACTAAACAAGAAGTACAACGACGAAGCGTCCAAACTGTGGATGAAGCAATAGCTGCCGCTGAGTCCTTAATGGACTTCCATCACCAAGGCCATACAGAAGCATTCAAGAGAAGGGATAAGAATCCGCCAAAGGTAGGGATAATCATGAAAATGTTAAAGACAACCAACGAAGGCCACCATTCGTAGGAGGAGATAGAGCTCAGGACGTAATGAATATGAGGCAAAGAAGAAGTCCTTTGTGCCGAAGGGAGGTTGCTTCGTGTGCAAAGGGCCACATACCATGAAGGATCGCTCTGCTTGATCCTTGCTCGCCATGGTAGAGCGACAAGAAGCAGAGGGTCGTGGTGAGGAGACGAGTAAGATGGGGTCTCACCAAATCCTTATCGCTCTTAAGGCCAAGCCAATGCCAACGACGCCTAGCAAGGGGCTCATGTACGTCGAGGCGTATATCAACGGGAGACCAACAAGGGCATTGATCGACACGGGTGCAACCCATAATTTTGTAACCGAAGAGGAGGCCAAGAGGCTTGGTCTTCAGTGGAAAAAGGGTGAGGGTTGGCTCAAGACTGTCAACGCCAAGGCTCAACCCCTTAATGGCATAGCACGAGGGGTGGATCTACGCCTAGGCACTTGGAAGGGCCAAGTGGACCTCTCTGCGGGCACCAATGGATGACTTCCAGCTCGTCCTAGGGATGGATTTCCTGAGGCAGGTAACCGCTATCCCTATGCCATCATTTAGCACTGTATGTATCCTTGAGAAAGGATCACCGTGTATGATACCGACATTGGAAACTCCCAATGAGCGGTATAGTGAGGCTAAGACACTGCCGGCAATGCAATTTGCCAAGGGGGCAAAGAGAGGGGAGCCGACATTCCTAGCCGTTTCTAAGGTGGATGAAGGAACTAAGGGCCGATCGTCATACCACCAATAATTCAAGCCGCCTTGAGGAGAATGAGGACGTAATGCCGACAAAACTACCTGACAAGCTACCACCCAGGAGGGAGGTGGACCATAAGATCGAGTTAGAACCAGGTACTAAGCCACCTGCAATGGCACCATACCGTATGGCACCGAGGGAGCTTGAGGAGCTTCGCCACCAACTCAATGAGCTGTTGAAAACTGGAATGATAAGACCGTCAAGGCACCTTATGGCGCCAGATTGTTCCAAAAGAAGCACGATGGGACATCGAGGATGTGCGTGACTACCGAAGCCAATAAGGTAACTATTAAGAACCATTATCCCATTCCTTTGATTGTCGATCTTTTGATAGACTTGGTGGAGCCAAGATCTATACAAAGATGGATTTGCAAAAAGGTTACTACCAAGTTCGAATAGTCAAGGAGATGAACCAAAAACGGCATGCGCCACACGATATGGTTCGCTTGAGTGGTTAGTCATGCCATTCGGCTAACCAATGCTCCAAAGAACATTTTGCACACTCATGAATAAAATCTTTCAACCTTACTTGACCGATTCGTAGTAGTATACTTGGATGACATCGTGATCTACAAGAACACGATGGAGGAACACGAGAACACCTACGATCGTATTCCAAGTGCTTCGTGAACATGAACTCTATGTGAAGAGGGAAAAGTGTACGTTTGCCATGGAAGAGGTGCATTTCCTGGGCCACATCATTGGACATGGGAAGCTAAGAATGGACTACACCAAGGTGAGGGCAATAATAGATTGGGAGGTACCAACCAAGGTAATCGAAGTTACGCTTCTTTCCTTGGCCTAGTGAATTATTATCGACGATTCATTGAGGAATATTCCAAGAGGGCACCATTAACGGACTTACTCAAAAAGGGGAAGAAATGGGAGTGGACTGATCTATGTCAAAAGGCATTTGAAGACTTAAAGTCCGCAGTAAGCCAAGAGCCTGGTCTAGCCCTACCGCACTTTAGCAAACCATTTGTAGTCCACACCGACAAGGCCTGATTTTGCTATTTGGGAGTGTTGATGCAAGAGATGCACCCAATAGCATTTGAAAGCCGAAGCTAAACGAGACGTAACGCCGATACACCGCGGCAAGAAAAGGAGATGACAAATGGGTCCATTGCTTGCGCGTGTGGAGACACTACCTGTTAGGGGCACACTTTACCATTAAGACAGATAATGTGGCAACGAGCTACTTTCGCACTCCGTAATAGTTGTCGCCAAGCAAGCAAGGTGGCAAGACTTCTTGGCCGAATTTGACTACACGCTGGAGTATAAGCCGTAAAGCCAACATAGTAGCCGACGCCTTAGTAGGAAGGTGGAGCTCGCAGCCATAAGCCAAGTCAAAGGGGACTTGATCACACGACAGAGAAGGGCTTGAACACGATCCTATGGCAAAAGAGCTAATAAGGCTAGCCAAAGAGGGTAAGACCCAACGGTTTTGGGTAGAGGACTACTTACTCTACACCAAGGACATCGCTTTATGTCCCAAAATGGGGAAGCCTACGAAGAGACCTCATCAAGGAGTGCCATGATACAAAGTGGGCTGGTCATCTCGGTCAAAAGCGCACAATGGCACTTGTTGAGACAATTTTACTTTTGGCCAAAGATGGGGAAACCGTAGAGCTTTATGTGAAGACTTGTCTTGTGTGCCAACAAGACAAAGTGGAGAACAAGCACCGCAGGATTATTAGAGCCATTACCCATTCCAGAGCACCCTGGGAGTCTATCTCCATGGACTTCACTGCCTTACCAAGTCCGAGGATTTAGGTCTATCATGGTGGTGATAGACCGATTTTCTAAGTATGGGACGCTCATCCCGCGCTCGGCTGATCAGACCGCCGAGGAAGCTGCCCCGCGTTTCTTCAAGAATGTGGTTAAGTATTGGGGACTACCGAGAAGCATTGTGAGTGACCGAGACCCCCGTTTCACAGGGCGACTCTGGACAGAGTTATATAAGCCGCCAGATCTAACTCAACTTTCTACAAGCTTTCACCTCAAACCGATGGACAAACCGAGAGGGTGAATGCCTTGTTAGAATGTTACCTTCGCACTTTGTGAGTGCTAATCAACGAGATTGGGCAAAGCTCTTAGACATAGCCCACCCTCTTATAACCTACAAATAAATGAGGCTACTGGCAAAGTCCGCTTGAACTAGCCATGTGGCAACAACCTTTGACACCACACACGTTGGTAACACCACTTCCAGATGGGAAAAGTCCAGGAGCACTCAAGATGGCAAAGTCTTGGGAGGAGAACGCCGATCTAGCCCGATCATGCTTGGAGAAGGCTCATAAACGCATGAAGAAATGGGCGATAAGAAGAGAAGGCCAAAGGAGTATACTATTGGTGACTTAGTCTTCGTGGAAGCTTCTACCTCAACAATTTAAAGCATTACTTAAGCTTACACAAAGGCCTAGTCCGAAGATATGAAGGGCCGCTCCTCGTCATCGCTAGAATAGGTAAGGTCTCATATAAGCTGACTCTACCGAACTCTTTAAAAATACATCCGGCCTTCCATGTTAGTATGCTTAAACCATATCATGGAGATGCGAAGATCCAAGCCGAGGATTCTCAAGACGAGCGCCACCGATAGTGACTAAATCTTATGACAAAGAGATTGAAGCTGCTTGCGTAAAAGTGGTGCGAAAACGGGGAGTTCCTCGCCAAAATCATTACTTAATTAAATGGAAAGGATCACCCGAATCAGAAGCAACCTGGGAAACGGAGGAGGACCTGTGGCGCTTCAGAATCACTGAGGCACAAGGCAACGAGGGCGCTACAAATTAGGTGGGGAGGATGTCACTGATAATTTCTAGAAGTCTCCGTAACATATGGGAACACCCTGCATGATTAAGATTTCTAGAAGTTTCCCAAGACTCTCGAATACCCTGTAAGGACCAAAAGGTTCTAGAAGATTCTAGAACACTCGAATGACCTAGAAGGATCAAGAGGATTCTAGAATACTCTAGAATGCCCCGTAAGAATTGAGAATACACTAGGTCACTCTAGAACATTATGGAACATTCTAGAATCCTATAGAACCATGTAGAATATTGTAAGAGACTCTTGTACATATTAAAGTTCTAAGATACTCTAGAACCTTCCTGAAAGAGGTGGAAGGCTAGGCTAGCACTATAAATAGGGGAAAAGGTTCTCATTTGTAACCAACCAAGTTTTCCACACATTCAAGATTTGAAAGCATTTATCAAGAGTTCTCTTGCCTCCATTCTCTACTTCCTAGCCAAACCTCTTAGCACACATAACACTAGTTCGAGATTGAGGCTGACTTAGCTACTGCAAGGGCGTAGCGAGCTAAGGCCGCACGTGAGCTTGTTAAGGAACAACTCCGCGGACAAAGAGGCTTGCTTTGAGCACTCTAATTTCTTCAAAGTAACAAAGACCGAGGCACGACCTACCAATTAAGGCCAGGAGCGCATCGCCAAGAAGGGACGAGCCGACCGGCACACCGTAGGCGACCGATCGACCCAACCCAAGGTCCAACTACGAGCTTTTTAATCGCAACAACTTAAATATACGCTTATTGAGCCGAATTACCGCTACCGCCGCACCGCATTTGCCCTCCAATGGATCCTCGTTAAGGGATTTAGATTGTACTATTCCAATTACTGCACTGGATGAGCCCAGATTGTTATTTATTGTCACTACCTCCCCGCGTCGATTGGGTAATTTGCGCCGCCGCTTTCCTTGGATGTGGTAGCCGCTTCTCAGGCTCCTCTCCTAATCGAACCCTAATTCTCCGCCACCCGTCACCACCATGGTAGGCCACTATCCTACCATCGAAAGTTGATAGGCGTAAATTTGAATGATGCGCCGCCGCGACAATGGCCGCGGCGATCCGCCGAGTTATCATGAATCATCGTGAGCAACGGCGAGCCCGCTGACCTTTTATCTAATAAATGCGCCCCTTCCGTGAGTCGGGTTTGTTGCACGATAGCTCTAGAATTACTACTGCTATCCGAAAGTAGTAGATACCATCAAACAAACTATAATCGATTTAATGAGCCATTCGCAGCTTCACACCGAATTTGTTCATACTTACACATGCATGGCTTAATCTTTGAGACAAGCATATGACTACCGGCAGGATCAACCAGGTAGCAATCCTCATTTGGCGCATCGCACGCCGCACAACCCTCCCGACACATGGCCAAGAAGGTCATAGCATGCCAAGTGCGATCGCCATGCAAGAATTAGGTCTATGTTGGGACATGCAAGGGCATTCGACGACCTCAGATCCACAAAGATGCATCGTGATCCGAGAGATCAGCTGAGTCTCATCGCCACCTCGCCCACGATTGTGGCTTCTGATGGAACACAAGGGCTATTTCATGGTCCTCCGCAAACCCTATATTTCGAGGGAGCTGATGGATGGAGGGACATACAGGATAATAAATTCCACATCAATGGGTAGGCGACACAAGGGCAACCATCATCGATCATTAAACACCGAGGGCATCAATCAATGCCAATGGGTAGGGATGAGGAGGATAGCCCGCAGACCGCTCGATGCACAAGCACGAGCCACCAACAGAACAATCAAATCACCACTCACACACCAAAGACGTATTATTTCAACCAACGCCACCAAACGAACCACACCCCGCATGCCCAAGGGCACACGAGCAAATGGAGGCATCCAAAGGGCATCAATCGAGCAACGCTAGGCATGCACATCGCGAGAAAGGCAACCATTGTATGTCGAAAAGGCAACAATCTTATGTCGAAGGCAACACTCTTATGTCGAAAGGCAACAATCTTATGTCGAAGGCAACAACCATGCACCCAGGCCATGGCATCGGATTGATCACCTACCACCATGCACCCAGGCCATGGCGCTCTGCAGGGCGCCCCATCCCACAAGCAAGCAATTAGAAGCGACGATTACCATCACCTCGCACATGCCCACAAGCAAGACGGTTAACGCCATGGAAAGGAGGTCTGAACGGCTCCCGCCATGCACCCAGGCCATGGCGCTCCGCAGGGCACGCCCCACCCCACAAGCAAGCAATTAGAAGCGACGATTACCATCACCTCGCACATGCCCACAAGCAAGACTGGTTAATGCCATGGAGAGGAGGTCTGATCGGCCACCGCCATGCACCCAGGCCATGGCGCTCCGCAGGGCACGCCCCACCCCACGAGCAAGCAATTAGAAGCGACGATTACCATCACCTCGCACACGCCCACAAGCAAGACGGTTAATGCCATGGAAAGGAGGTCTGAACGGCCCCACCATGCACCCAGGCCATGGCGCTCCGCAGGGCACGCCCCACCCCACAAGCAAGCAATTAGAAGCGACGATTACCATCACCTCGCACATGCCCACAAGCAAGACGGTTAATGCCATGGAGAGGAGGTCGGATCGGCCACCGCCATGCACCCAGGCCATGGCGCTCCGCAGGGCACGCCCCACCCCACAAGCAAGCAATTAGAAGCGACGATTACCATCACCTCGCATATGCCCACAAGCAAGACTGGTTAATGCCATGGAAAGGAGGTCTGATCGCCACCGCCATGCACCCAGGCCATGGCGCTCCGCAGGGCACGCCCCACCCCACAAGCAAGCAATTAGAAGCGACGATTACCATCACCTCGCACATGCCCACAAGCAAGACGGTTAATGCCATGGACAGGAGGTCTGAACGGCCCCACCATGCACCCAGGCCATGGCGCTCCGCAGGGCACGCCCCACCCCACAAGCAAGCAATTAGAAGCGACGATTTCCATCACCTCGCACATGCCCACAAGCAAGACTGGTTAATGCCATGGAGAGGAGGTCTGATCGCTACCGCCATGCACCCAGGCCATGGCATCGTGTACCGTGTTTTTTTCCAAGAACATGCAGAGGGCACGCCCCACTCCCACAAGCAAGCAATTAGAAGCAACCAAAATCGCCTGCACATGCCCACACGCAAGATAGGTTAATACCATGCATGTGTCCCCGCCCACATCCAAGCCACCCCATCCCAAGCCCCCTTGGTCCTAGCTGGCCGCGACTCTTACGCTTTCGCCGCTGCAAGCCCGCAAAGCATGTTCAAGGAATGTCCCTTCGCTTAGGTGAACCCCCGCGACACTAGCACCACGCCCGCATGCCCTCTCAAGCCATCACATGACGTTTGATTCTGTGGAACCCGAATCACACCCGCCACATGCACAAATTTCAAAAGCACTTGATTGTGATACTAGATTGCGAAGTTGTGGTCCGGCCAGGCAATTCCAACATCCCCCCGCAGAAAAACGTCTTGAAAACGCCTTCCTCTTTGTAAAAGAAATTTTTTTGGGGTTCGCCGGAAAACGGTGGTCGGTCGCCGCCGGCTGCTTTCGCTACGACTACGAGTACACGATCGCCATCATGTGCCACACCTTGGCTCTCTCGAGGACCACCCACTAGCACACTTGCAAGTCATGGGTAGACAAGCTTGAGTGCATGGGGTGAGGGGGTGCATGGCACCTAGAATGAGCCCCCTAAAGAGCAAAACGCAACTATTCACTCCCTACAGAGATGATATACTTTTTCGCCACCAACATAAGTTTTTTTGTACCTAGAGATCGAATTTTCGCACGATTTTTTGCAGGCATGCTTAGAATAATATGATTACCCACCTCCTCAAATTTCATAATTTTTGGACACCCATAGAATATTTTTCGAATTTTTACTTTTGAAACTTTAAAAATCCGAAAAATAGAAAATAAGCCTGATTGCCCCGAAACTTCGGTAGCTTCCTTGGCACATAAGCTTAATTTTGGACCCCATATGCACGTGAGATTTTGCATAAATCAAGCACTTGCACGGCACTCAATGGTTTTGGCAAGAGTCGCGACTTGCCTGGGCAAAGCATGACATGTCCTCGACATTGTCATGATCGAAGTCGTGGCCTGGCATGGCATTGTCACGACCGAAGTCGTGGCATGTCCGACATGGTTTTCGGCTAGAGATCGAATTTTCGCGCCATTTTTTGCAGGCATGCTTAGAAAACATGTTTAGCTTCCTCACCAAATTTCACGATTTTTGGACACCCGTGGAATTTTTTATGAATTTTTTCCACCTTCAAAAATCCTGAAATAGAAAATGATCCTGATTGCCCCGAAACTTCGGGTAGCTTCCTTGGCACATAAGCTTAATTTTGGACCCCCATATGCACGTGAGATTTTGCATAAATCAAGCACTTGCACGCACTCAATGGTTTGGCGTTGTCGCGACTTGCCGTGGGCAAAGTTATGACATGTCCCGACATTGTCATGATCGAAGTCGTGGCCTGGTCATGGCATTGTCACGACCGAAGTCGTGGCATGTCCGACATGGTTTTCGGCTAGAGATCGAATTTTCGCGCCATTTTTTGCAGGCATGCTTAGAAAACATGTTTAGCTTCCTCACCAAATTTCACGATTTTTGGACACCCGTGGAATTTTTATGAATTTTTTCCACCTTCAAAAATCCCTAAAATAGAAAATACCTGATTGCCCTAAACTTCTTGGGTAGCTTCCTTGGCACATAAGCTTCAGTTTGGACCCCCATATGCACGTGAGATTTTGCATAAATCAAGCACTTGCACGGCACTCAATGGTTTGGCAAGTTGTCGCGACTTGCCGTGGGCAAAGTTATGACATGTCCTGACATTGTCATGACTGAGTCGTGGCCTGTCATGGCATTGTCATGACTGAGTCGTGGCATGTCCGACATGGTTTTCGGGCTAGAGATCGAATTTTCGCGCCATTTTTTGCAGGCATGCTTAGAAAAACATGTTTAGCTTCCTCACCAAATTTCACGATTTTTGGACACCCGTGGAATTTTTTATGAATTTTTTCCACCTTCAAAAAATCCGGAAAAATAGAAAATAAGCCGGATTGCCCCGAAACTTCTTGGG
>JAVHNK010000192.1:40124-52624 GCA_031216115.1 Senna siamea
CCCACATGGATAAAAGTAGATAAACAGGAATTAATTCGAATTCCCACATGATGAAAAAAAGTAAAATGTCTCGAGAAGAAAATGATCCTATTTGACCGCTATACATTGCTAACATCAGGAAATGGAATAATCGGGATTCCCGAGTAACCGGTTGAGCCGCTAAAGTAGCTAAAGTGGTGATAAATCCCGTCAGTAAAATGGGTCCTATAGAGAGTCCATCTATTCCGAATCTCCAGTAAAAATCGAAAAAATTGATCCATTTATAATTCTCCGTCAATTGGATTAATGGATCGTCCAATTGGAAATGATAACAGAATGCATAGGTTGTTAGAAGGAGATTCATTAAACATATACAAATAGTATACCACCTAATTACCTTATTTCCTCTATGGGGAAATAAGAAGATTAAGGAACCCGCGGATATTGGCAAAACTACAACTATTGTTAACCAAGCGAAAAAGTTCGTGGTAAAAATAAGATACACTTGGGCCAGAAAAACCCGTGCTCAAAATAGAAAAAATCTTTTCTATTTTGAGCACGGGTTTTTGTCAGTAAAAATGGTATTCGTGTGTGGTTTTTGAAACGTGTCAATAAGCTAGACCCATGCTTCGAGTTGTTTCATGCCATAAATAAACTCGAACACTCAAGAAATCTGTCGGACAGGCGGATTCACACCTCTTACAACCAACACAGTCCTCTGTTCTTGGAGCAGAAGCAATTTGCTTAGCTTTACATCCGTCCCAAGGTATCATTTCTAATACATCTGTGGGGCAGGCTCGGACACATTGAGTACATCCGATACATGTATCATAAATCTTTACTGAATGTGACATTGGATCTAGTAATTTTTGAACATCAGCAATTTTCGATCTAGTAAACTTGTAAATGAATCATATATTTTGACACCAGACGAATCAATGATTTACCAGAACTTTTCTAATCAATCTACCTCTGGATCCATTCATAAAAGAGGGCCAAGATACTTTGATTTCTTACGTTTTCCCAAACATGATCATACGTTGTGTATCATACATGCGAATTTAAATTGATAAATATTAGAATTTCAATATTCGAAATTCTAATTTTTCTGATTAATACTATTTATTCAACAAATTCGATTGATTGATACGAGTTGATTTTCTGTTACGATAAATTGATGAAACAATAGCCGGTCCAATAGCTGCTTCAGCGGCTGCGATAGCTATAACAAAAATTGAAAAAATATTTCCTTTTAATTGGCGACTATCAAAAAATCAGAAAAAGTTACGAAATTGATATTAACTGCATTCAGTATAAGTTCAAGACACATAAGGGCTCGAACCATATTTCGGCTCGTGATCAATCCATAGATACCGATAGAAAATAAATAAGCACTCAAAACAAGTACATGTTCGAGCATCATTGACCAACTCCTTATCAATTTCGATTCATTTCAATATGAACAACAATTCAACAGATTCGATTGACTAGAGAATATAACAAGTACGGACCAAAAGAATATATTGGTAATAAATCGAATAAAGAAATTATTTTAAACATAAACAATCTCCCATTCACATATAAAATTAAAAGCAAATGGAGATAAAATAGAACAAAATGCAATTTAGATTGATGTTACTAAGTTCTATTCTTACTGGCGAGCCACGACAATTGCACCTATCAAAGCAGCTAAAAGAATTATTGAAATGAGTTCAAATGGAAGAAAAAAATCTGTTGATAAATGAATTCCAATTTGTTGACCATTATTTATCAAATCTTGCTCTATAATCTGATTTGATCTTGTAGTCCAAATAATCCCGTACCATGATGTATCTGGAATAGTAGTTATTAGTGAAACAAAAATACTTGTACAAACCATCAAAGTAACTCCATCCCCAACGGTCCAAAGATGAAAATCTTGGTAATATTCTGAACCATTTATGAACATCACAGCAAATATGATTAAAACGTTTATAGCTCCCACGTAAATAAGTAGCTGTGCTGCAGCTACAAAATGGGAGTTTGATAAAATATAGAATAAAGATATACAAACAAGAACCAGTCCCAACGAAAAGGCAGAAAAAATTGGATTGGTAAGTAATACTACTCCTAGACTTCCTAATACAAGACCTGATCCCAGAAAGATTAACAGAAAATCATGTATCGGTTCAGGTAAATCCATTAGATGTAAAATAAAAGATAAATAAATCGAAATTTCATGACCTTATTGATACGACCAGGAAAAAATTTTATATACTAAATCTCTATTTCTAATTGAATTAAATCCTAAGGAGTGTGAATTGATATAGGTACAGTTATAGGACTAATCTCATTCTTTATACGAAAGAGTAGTTCGAAACTATATTAAACTGTACTATATATTTATATAATATTTATAGAATATAATAATATTCTATTTATTTCATTTTTAATATATTAAATATTCAAATGAAATTAATATTTAAATTAAAAATGAAAAAATGAATATTTAATAAGAAAATGAATATTTAATAATATATGAAAAAATTAATATATTAATAAATATATTAAATTAATATAATAAATTAATATAAATATAATAAATTAATATATATAAATATTAATATATATAAATATATATAAATAATCTATCTTAATATATTATTAATTATATATTATTTTATATATTATTAATTTTATATATTATTAATATAAATATATAAATATTATTCTATTTATAAATATTATTTATTCTATTTATTATTATTTATTCTATTTATAAATATTATTCTATTATTAATATAAATTAGAAATAGAATTTCTTTTATATATTATTAATATAAATATTATTCTATTATTAATATATTCTATTATTAATAGAAATATTATTAAATTATTAATAGAAATATTATTAATAGAAATTAGAAATAGAATTAATATATAATAGAAAGAAATAGAATTAATATAGAAATTAATATATAATAGAAATTAGAAATATATAATTTATATATATATAATAAATTGATATATATATAATTTCTATAATTTTTGAATTTATATAATTTTTAGAAATTTATATATAAATAGAGATTTCTAAAAATTATATAAAAAATTATTTGAATTGAATTGTTCGAATTGTATAATCGTCAATTATTGACATTGGTAAACGGCCCAAAGCAATTTGATTATAATTCAATTCGTGACGATCATAAGTCGAAAGTTCATATTCTTCAGTCATTGATAAACAATTTGTTGGACAATACTCAACACAGTTACCACAAAATATACAGATCCCGAAATCAATACTGTAATTAAGCAATCGTTTCTTTCGAATATCAGTTTCCAGTTTCCAATCAACAACGGGTAGATCTATAGGACATACACGAACACATACTTCACAAGCAATGCATTTATCAAACTCAAAATGGATTCGACCGCGGAAACGTTCCGATGTGATTAATTTTTCATAAGGATATTGAATAGTTACAGGTAAACGATTTGCGTGGGATAAGGTAATCATGAAACTTTGACCAATGTACCTTGCAGCTCGTACTGTTTGTTGACCATAATTCATGAACCCAGTTACCATAAGGAACATATCGTGAATATCTATGAATATTTTTGTTTTGTTTCTTTCTCTTGTTTGAGACAAGTTATGAATATAGAATATCAATCTTTTACAGTGAAAACAGTCGAAACGAAGTTGTTAATAATAGATTACCGAGAGAAATAGGTAAAAGAAATTTCCATCCAAGATTTAATAATTGATCCATTCTTAGCCTAGGCAAAGTCCATCTTGTTGTGATAGAAACGAACAAGAACAAATAAGTTTTAGCTAATGTAATAAAGATACCAATTGTATTTCCAAAAACTTCACATCTTTGATTTATTTCAAAAAGCTCAGAAATGAATATATACGGAATAGAGATATTCCAGCCGCCCAAGTAAAGAACTGTTACAAATAATGAAGAAACTAATAAGTTTAAATAGGAAGCAACGTAAAATAAACCAAATTTTATACCCGAATATTCGGTTTGATAACCTGCTACTAATTCTTCTTCTGCTTCTGGTAAATCAAAAGGTAATCTTTCACATTCCGCTAGGGAAGAAATTAGAAAAACGATAAAACCTATAGGTTGACGCCACAAATTCCATCCCCAAAAACCGTATTTTGATTGCGCGTCAACTATATCAACTGTACTTAAACTGTTAGATAATCCTAGTCGGTGATAACATTACTGTTCCCATCGCTATTACAGAACCGTACATGAGATTCTCACCTCATACGGCTCCTCGAAGGCCATAAATAAATCTAAGGACCGGGCCGGGTATTTATCTTGATATATCCCTAGGATAGATAGGATTCCAATCTATTGGCCGGTCCTGAATTAGACCAATTGAATTCTGTCTGTTATAATAATAAATACAAAAAGTACTTCTGAATTGATCTCATCCCTTAAAAATTTTAATTTGTTGAGTAATAATTGAATTCTTCAATAAAATACTCCTTTAGAATTATCAATAACCCATCGTTTTCGATTACGTAAAAAAATTAGACACTAGTTTATGAATTATGACATAAATTGTATCTCCGTGAATATGGATATAAGAAAGAATCAAAAGGGATCCCGCTTTTTAATTTATTATATTATTCTTTCTTTTTTTTTCGTTCCTATTCTTTTTTTTTTTATGTGCAAAGGGGACTTAAAAAGATTAAAGGATTTTTTCGTTTCTGATAGTCATTTATTTAATCAGTGGATAGGAGCATACTCTGGATCGGAATTGTGGGGAGTACTGCCTGATTATTTCTACCAACTTAAAGCCCCAATTAGTATTCTTTTTATATTATGCAGAAATGCTCTTTTGGAGAATTTACATAATCTTCATTACTAATCCTTTGTGTATCTTGGTGTTTCTAACCATCCACTCATTTTTTATCAACCCCCCTTTATGGTAATCCATGTATGGTAATTCATACAAACGGTAGTGAAAACTCAATAAGGTTGGTCTTTTGAGCCCGCTTCAAGACAGGATGACTAATCAACCAATTTTGGGGTAAACACTCTCTTCCGTTTATAATTTTTTTTCCACTTAATTCTTATACATAGAAAATGAGACTCAATATTTTTACTGCGGATTCAAATGAAATTCAAATCATAGTATATTAATTCTAATAGTATATTAATTCTATATTCTATAATTAATAATGAATTCTAGAATTATTAATGAATTCTAGAATTCATTATTAATTAATTCTAGAATTCTATATATGTATATTAGTATATTCTATTTTATATTATTCTATTAGATATTAGATAGTAAATTATTCTATTAGATAGTAAATATATAATTAGATAGTAAATATATATATATTTAAATTTAATTCTAATATTATTATTCATTTTATAAATGTAAATGAATAAATAGAAGCTGTTTTATTTCACTCATATAACTATCTGATTTAGTTCATCAATCCGAATTCCGAATATAATAAAAATCAGGATATCTATTCAATTTTGTCTACCCCTTTCCTATAAAGAAGAAAAGAAATAAAGACGAAAAGAAAAGAGCATGGAAAAGTTTCTGTCTCAACGAATCACACGTAGAGATATTGATAACACACATAGAGTTAATGGTATTTCATAACTAATCGATTGAGCAGCAGCCCGTAGACCACCCTAAAGCGAATATTTATTATTTGACCCATATCCTGACATAAGAAGTCCAATGGGAGCAATACTCGAAATAGCAATCCATAAAATTACACCGATATTGAGATCAGCTAAAACAAAGTTATAGCCAAAAGGAATTACGGAATAGCTTATTAGAATGGATATGACTGATATGGAAGGCCCAATATTGAATAAACGAATATTTCCCCTAGATGGAATAAGATTCTCTTTGAAAAGTAATTTTGTTCCATCTGCTAGAGCTTGAAGAACTCCCAAAGGACCGGCGTATTCAGGTCCAATACGCTGTTGTATCCCTGCGGATATCTCTCTTTCTAACCATACAATCACTAGTACACCTATTGTGATTCCCAATACAAGAGTAAAAATAGGGATAAGTACCCATATAATTCCATAGACCTCTTTTAAAGATTCCAATCTGGAAAAAGAATTGATATCTTGTACTTCTGTTGTATCAATTATCATTTCAACGATCAACTTCTCCCATAATGATATCTATGCTACCTAGTATTGTCATAATATCAGCCAATTTCATTCTTTTAACTAACTGAGGAAGAATTTGCAAATTGATAAAACCCGGGGGACGAATTTTCCATCTCCAAGGAAAATCATTCTGATCCCCTATTAGAAAAATTCCTAATTCTCCCTTTGGGGCTTCAACTCTCACATAAAGTTCTTGTTTCGGTAATTCAAAAGTCGGAGACGGCTTTTTACTAATGAATCGATATTCAAAATCATTCCATTCTGGATCCTTTTCTCTATCAAAGCAGCGGATTTCTAAATTCTCATATGGCCCTCCTGGAATTCCTTCCAGAGCCTGTTGAATAATTTTTATGGATTCCACCATTTCACCAATTCGTACTAAATAACGAGCTAATGAATCTCCTTCTTTTTGCCATTGAACTTCCCAATCAAATTCCTCGTAACACTCATAATGATCAACTTTACGTAGATCCCATTGTATTCCGGAAGCCCGAAGCATTGGTCCTGATAAACCCCAATTTATTACTTCCTCTCCACCAACAATGCCTACTCCCTCAACCCGTTCTAAAAAAATGGGATTTCGCGTAATAAGTTTTTGATATTCAACAACTCCTGTTAAAAAATAATCGCAGAAATCCAAACATTTATCTATCCAACCATGAGGTAGATCAGCCGCTACCCCCCCGATACGAAAATAATTATGCATCATTCTCATACCTGTGGCAGCTTCGAATAGATCATATATTAATTCTCTTTCTCTGAAAATATAGAAGAAAGGGGTTTGTGCACCAATATCTGCCATAAAAGGTCCCAGCCATAGTAGGTGAGAAGCTATACGACTCAACTCCAACATAATTACTCGAATATAGCTGGCTCTTTTAGGTACTTGAATATTTCCTAACTGTTCCGGTCCATTTACGGTTATTGCTTCTGTGAACATAGTAGCTAAATAATCCCAACGTGTTACATAAGGCAAATATTGTACAATTGTTCGGTTTTCCGCAATTTTTTCCATCCCTCTATGTAAATAACCCAATATTGGTTCACAATCAATAACATCCTCACCATCTAGAGTAACAATGAGTCGAAGAACACCATGCATTGATGGGTGGTGAGGACCCATATTGACTATCATGAGGTCTTTTCTTGTAGCTGGGGCATTCATAGGTTTTTCCTCGATTCATTCTTCCATGAATTGCTTAAAATCAAAATTAGTTCATCAAAATTCAAGATCTAATAAATCGACTAATTCAAAATGACTCTTCAAATTAATGAGTTTGTGACTCCCGAATATCCAACTGATTTATTAATTTTTTATAACGTATTACATCTTTTTTTGACAAATAAGACAGGAGTCGTTGCCGTTTTCCCAGAATTTTACGTAAACCCCTTTGAGATAAATAGTCTTTTCTGTGCAATTCCAAATGTGAAGTAAGTCTTCGTATCTTATTGGTGAAATTGAATACTTGAAATTCAATCGATCCCCGGTTTTCATTTTTTTTTTCTTGTGAAATAACTGGTATAAATGAATTTTTTACCATAAAATGAAAGCTTCTCTTTCCCCCCCCTTTTTTTATAGATTCTAGATATTTTTATTGATCCGTAATAATAATGACACTCATTTTCAATTTGGTATATACAATAATCTTAATTTTCTTAAGAATTCCTGATTTTTTTTTTCAAATTAATTATTATTAATTATTAATCAATCCAATTCAAATAGGTATACAAAAAATACTATATTTATGCATTCACAAAAGGAAAATTGTAGACTTCAAATAAGAAGATTTTGTTGATTCATTTAGAAATCTTATGGATATATCATTGAATTAGTATCATGCCTCAGAATAGAAGGTAAGACAATGCGTGTATGCATCTATTTGTCTTCGCATACCAGATATGTTATGGGAAATAGAAAAAATAAAAATGTAGATTAACGAATTTTCAATCGCGGATACATATGTATCCTTACCATACTGAAACGGCTGCCATTATTGGTATCAAACCAATAGCGATTCATACAAGCTAAATCTTCTAATCGATAATTTGGCCAAAGAAATAACTTTAAATTAATTAGTTTTTTTTATCTCTATCAAGATCTTTACTTGTAGCCAAAACTTGACAGCAATTATTCACTTTATTCTCATTGTAAAATGCCGTATTTCTATGCATACTATTTCTATTCCTAGGATTGAAACAAATTAGAATTCTCAATTGTCTACGACATCTAGCGGATAAAATATTTTCAGGAACAAGTAAATCATAATGATTTTTTTCTTTATTTTCAGTCAGCTTTTGATCTCTTGTTCTTGTAATGGATTTATCAAAATTCTTCTTATCAACATAGCTTTTTTCTCGGTATCTTTGATTAATTTTTCTCTTATGAATCAACGAAACGCCTATGGTTTGATACATAAGAAATTGTTCATGGTTTTTTCTAGACAGACGAATTGGTTCGATACTCAATATTCCTTTTTTCATTAATTCTGTATTTTTATTCAATTCTGTAAGAGTTAAATCCTTCTGATTCTGAATTTTCATAATATCTAGACGTAGTTCTCCTCTTTGAATAGAGGCTATAGCAATTTCTTTTAGATTTCTCAGTCTAAGCAGGAGACAATATACTTTGACATTATTCATTATTCTTTCATTTAAGCAATCACGCCAGTTCAATTGAAAAAGCAAATACCTTCTTAGGAAGCAATTAAGTTCTGCTTCGATGTTGTTCTTGTATTTCTTTTTTTTTACACCCCTTTTCATGTCCGATCCTGCATAATCTTCTTCAACATCTTTTTCGTTCTTTGAGAGAGATGCTTCAAGATTTACTTGACCTGCGTATTCTGTTTTTTCTTGATTTTGAGTTTCTAACTCTAATTCAAGAGATTTTTTCTTTTTCGATGATCTAAAAATATCTATTTTTTTCTTTTCAGTGATGTTTTTCTTTTCACTAACATTTTTATTTACATTAAAATTGAAAAAAAGTAATTTGATTGGTATGATCCATGGGTTACTCGTATAGGCATTATAAAATCTAAAAAATTTAGAGAAGAAAAAAAATTCCCGATTCGCTATGGAACGATTTAGTATTTCTACATTCATTCCCATCCAATCAAAAAGAAACCCTTTTTGATTGGATGGGTTGATTTCTTGATGAAGTGTAAAATAATAATCGGTATCGATCCAAGCCCCAAAATCCACTTTATTTCTAAGACAAAAATTCAGAATTATCCAATCAAAATACTTTCGATCCAGATTTTTTTCCATATCTAGAATATAATCTTCTACTATATAATTCTTGATAGGAATATCATTCGTCATATCAAATAATTTTTTTTTACGCGTGTTGGAATTATAAGAAATCACTTGGTTATTATTTGCTTGGAATGACCATCTATATCCATAAATATATGAGTCCTTCTTATCTGCATAATTAATAGATTTATATGATAAAAGATCATACCCATATTGTTTTTTAATTTTTTTTTTTTGATTTGTTAATGAGTCTACTTCTTGTTTTTTGTAAAGAATTAATCTCTTTTTTTCATATGAATGACATTTGGTTAAATCTTTATTTTGAGCCACATGACTTTCATTCATTCTATTTCGCCATTTTTGTGGGACTAATCTAGACCATACACTTTGAGATAAATCGTATTGATAATGACCTTTTAACCAATTTGTCCATTGATTCATTACAGAATTGGGAGGGTTCTTATGTTTTAATTGGGAATGAGATATTCTTTGTACTCCACAAAAAGAATCCTTTATTTCATTCTTAAGAAAAAGAGGTGTTCCATGATATTCAAAAACAGATCTTAATTTATACTTATATAAGTTAATAACTTGGGTTTGTGATAATTTGTAAAATACATATGCTTGTGACAAGGAGGATACATCACAAAAATTCTGTGAAGTCTTATTACTAATATTACAAATTGAGTTTTTTATCGTAGAAATAAAGTGAATTAGACTTTGATTTTTTTTATCAACTCTTTCTTCATTTGCTTTATTATTGTAAATGTATTTATTAAGAATCTTTTTTGTTGATTCAAGAAAAAGTTGTACATTGATCCTAGGAATATTAATGATACATATAAAGATATCTATGTATACCCTTTCTATGAAAAATTTAAAAAAATAATGTGATTTACGGGCTAATCGAACATTTCTTCTTTGTAATATCTGCCAAATATTTTTTTGTAATTCGAATCTTTTATCATCATAAGTTGTTTTCTTAGAACAAATATCTCTCTCTGAAATTAGAAACCCCCTTTTCTTGTCTTTTGTAAATTTTTCTATTTGTTTTATGATTGTCTTTGTTCTATCATTCAGATCTTTTATTTTTTTTTCTGTCAATGAACAATTTGTCCAATTAATAGATTGAATTGGAATGGCTGATTCATAAATCGTTGGATTACTGTTACTGATTGTTGAATCTTTTTGAATTTCATTCAATTCATATATTTTTCTCAATCCAAATATAAATAAAAAATTGGATAGTGATAGTTTTTTTCTTTTTTCTTTTAGAAATAGAATCCTTTTGAGAATACTTTTGATGATCCATTGTGTTCTTTCTTTTGAGACATTTAGAAATAATTTTCTTCTTTCGTTTAAAAGAACTCGAATCAATTTCTTTTTACGATTTTTCATTTTTTTTTTAAGTTCTTTAAAAATGGGATAAAAAAATGAAAGTCGGTTTCGGGGAGAAGAAGAAAAGGGCAATTCTACTTCCATTCCGAAAACTGTTAAAAAGCAAAAATCCATTTTTTTCGCTTTTTGTTTTTTTTTCATTGGATCCTTTTCCTTTTGAGGGGATCGTAGCTTAGATCTGTGCCAAGGTTTCAGACGAAAAGGAAAAAGGATCTTTATTTGAATACCCTCGGTTAGCCATCTTTTCGGAAATTCTGTTTCGGATAATTGAACGCCATTATAGGTGCATTTAATATACATTTCTCTATTCCAATCCTTTAAATCCTCTGACCATTCGGGAATTTTAAATAATAGTATACGAACGATATTTTTAGTGATTATCAATGAAGGTAAGAGAATATATTTTCTAATAATAGATTGGATTACTAATAAAAAACCTCTTATTACTTGAGCATATATAATGCTATCCCAGGCTTCTGCTATTTCTATACGTTTTTCTTCCTCTTTTTTCTTACTTTCTTTTGTCTTTTCCTCTGTATAATCCGAAATTTTCAATTCTGTATTTTTCCACATCCAATTCTTAAAAAGAAATAAGATTCTCATTGTCTCGAAAATATCAAAAGAAAAGAAAGAGGGTTTGTCAATTTTGTCCAAAAAAAGAGGGGAATGCGCGCTTGCTTGAAAGAGTTTCCAAGTAAGAGTTTTACGTCTTTGAGCGCGTCTAGATCCTTTGATTATGTCTCGCCGAAAATCCGGTTGTTGTGAATAATGTATTAAAGATAATTCATCTTTTTCATCAGAATTATCAGTATCCTTGGTATCCGTATAAGTATCGTCATTCTCGGAATCATCAGTAAAAATCACTACACGTTTGGCTTTTCTTGAACGAATCTCATAATCCGCTGCTTCACCCATTTTTTCCAGGTATTCCACCTCGTCAATTAATTTGTATGACCATCGAGGAACTTATTTACTGCTTTCTTTTATTCCAATCCATTTTTTTCTATTTATAATTGTTTTATCGTTCGGATCAGTTATAATTGCGTCAAATAATAATTTCATTTTTTAATTTTTTTCTTCGGAATCCATTTTTTCATGTTCGGGAAATAAATAAAGTCCTTTAAAATTGAAACTTGATATTGATTTTCCAGAAAATTTACCGATCAAGCTCAAAAAAAAACGAATTTCAGTTGATAATGATTTTTTATCAAATGTATCCATTTTCTGTTCACGGTCTGGATAATTCGTATTAATATTAAGAAGGATCCCATGAATCTTATTTATCCAAATGTAGTTTTTTGTGTAAGTTTTATTTTTGATTGAGAGTGAAAAACTAATTTTGATCCGTCCGCGATAGGGTCCGTTCAAAAAAGGATCATACATTTTAGGTAAGTATTTTTTTTTAGTCTCATCATTACATAATCTAATCCTTTTTTCGAGTACATCCCGAGCAATAAATTCCTTATCTAGAGTTTCGGCTCTATTTATAAATTTATTGCTTAGGTTCTTTCTTTTTTGTTCATTAATAGAACTCCAATGATTATCAAATTCATCATAGGAGAGTTTTTCTGTTGTGAAGAGAGACGTCTTTCTTTGCATCATTTCAAGAAAAGTTGACAAACTAGATGGATACGTAAAAGATATTCTTTCTTTTGCATCACTTTGACATGTATGAAAAAATAATTGGGACATCTCATTTCTTACAGCATTTTCAAATCG
>JAVHNK010000192.1:65624-82062 GCA_031216115.1 Senna siamea
GTTGACAAGTCAAACAGGCATTCACGTAATCTGTGATATCTTTCCGCATACCAGGCCACCAAAAATTTCTCTTTAAATCCTGATACATCTTGGAAATACCGGGGTGGATAGTGTAATGGCTTCTGTGAGCTTACGCTAACACTTTTTCCTTTAATTCTTGATGGTTTGGGATTACTATTCTCTTCTAAACATTAAAACTCCATCGTACTAATCAGAAGTCGGGTTAGTGCGCATATACCTCAAGGATTCATCCTCGAGTTGGGCTTGTTTAATTAATTCTCTCGATTCGCGAGGTTATCAAAAAGTCACTCATCACTAATCTTTGCGGAACTGAGATTACGTTGAGGCTAAGGTTCCCAAAATCCTCAAGTAATCTCATCTCACTAATCATTAAAGCGGCTAGTTGTAGTGACTTTCGGCTTAATGCATCGGCCACAACATTTGCTTTCCTCGCATGATATTTCAATTCAAAATCAAAGTCTTTCAAGTATTCTACCCACCTACATTGCCTCATATTTGATTCCTTCTGATCAAACAAATACCTAAGGCTCTTATGATCACTATATACCTCGAATACCGCGCCATACAGGTAATGTCTCCAAATCTTTAGGGCAAACACAACGGCTGCTAATTCTAAGTCATGGGCGGGATAGTTCTCCTCTGCAGGTTTCAATTGTCGCGATGCATAAGCCACAACTTTCCCATCCTCGCATCAAAACACAACCTAGGCCTCTCAAAGATGCATCTGTGTATCTGATAAAAGGGTTCTAGGGTTTCGGAATAATTAGTACAGGAGCGGTGGTCAATTTCTCTTTCAGAATCTGAAAACTAGTCTCACACCGTTCGCTCCATTCAAAGTCTACCCCTTTCCGAGTTAACCGGGTCAATGGCACAAATTTATCCGTGAAAATCCTTGAATGAATTTCCGATAATAACCGCCAAACCCAAGAAACTCCTAATCTCGGTGATCGTTCTAGGTCGATCCCAATCTATCTTGCTTCAATTTTCTTTGGGTCGACCGCTATTCCTTTCCCATTTACCACATGTCCTAAAAATTTCACTTCTTCTAACCAAAACTCACATTTCTCGACTTTGCATCTGATTGTTTCTCTTCCAGTATCTGTAACACCGTGTTAAGATGCTGGGCATGCTCTTCGTGAGTCTTGGAATATACTAAGATATCGTCAATGAACACCACAACAAATTGATCTAAATAGGGCCTGAAAATTATGTTCATATAATCCATAAAGGCAATGGGTGCATTCGTTAATCCAAGCGGCATCACTAAAAACTCGTAATGGCCGTATCTTGTCTGAATCTTTGTCTTGGGAATATCCTCCTCTCTAACCCTAATCTGGTGGTATCCTCGACTTTAAATCTATCTTAGAAAATCTGATCGCGCCTTGCAACTGATCAAACAAATCGTCAATACGTGGCAATGGGTATTTGTTCTTAATGGTCACCTTATTCAATTGTCGGTAATCAATACACAGTCTTAAACTCCCGTCTTTCTTCTTTACGAATAAGACCGGAGCTCCCCATGGTGATACACTTGGCCTAACGAACCCCTTCTCCAACATGTCTTGGATTTGGACTTTTAATTCTCTCAATTCTGCGGGGCCATACGATACGGGGTCATCGCTATTGGACCGCTCCGGAATTAGGTCAATGGTGAATTCTATCTCTCTAGGTGGTGGCAGTTTACAAATTTCCAAAGGAAATACCTCCGGAAAGTCGCTAACAATCGGGATTTGACTTAATCTATCCTGCAATTCTACCTCAGAGAGATTGAGGGACATATCACCTATCTCACAAGCTCTGTCATTACCACGCACAGGTACATTATCTAGATAAGTAATTGTCCCTTCGGAACAATTCAACAAGACCCGATTCCTAGTCAACCAATCCATTCCCAAAATAACGTCGATCCCTGACAATGGTATACACACTAAGTCCACAAGAAATAAGGTATCTTCAATGGTTAAAGGGCAATTTAGGCATATTCGTGGGGACATAGTGGCTTCTCCCAAGGGTGTGGATATGTATAGGTCACAGGGCAAGGTTTGAACAGGTAATCTCATTCGTTCTACGCATGCATCAGCAATAAAGGAGTGCGTAGCACCCGAATCAAACAATACTATCAAAGAAAAATTATAAATTTTACCTCTACCTGCATCAAGCCCGAGGACACTGTCGGCGTTGGCGGCATTCATGGTAAAAACTCTCCCTGGAGCTTGTGGTCTTGGCTACGGATGTCGGTGATTCCCCGTGGAAGGGCGATGATCGGCCATGTGTCCTGTGCCTCCACATCTATAACACCGAGGGGAGTGCGATGCCGCCAGGTTGATTTGGATGTCTGGTACCACACTTCGACAAAGAGTATTATCGAGTCGCCTCCCATCGCTACTAGAAGCCTGGTTGTGGTTTAAACATACCGCTTCTTACATTGATTCTGGCGCTTATGCGGGCGGTTCCTGTCTGTTGTGTCATATTTTGAGCTGTTCGTTTCTAAATTCTTGCTCGAGTGCACTTATTCACCAGGTGTGGCAAAGTCTCGAATCTCGGGGTAGCCAACCGAGTCTTCATAGGTAGATCGAGGCCTTCTTCTAGTTGTTTCGCTTTCCAAGCCTCATCGTAATGCATTCGCAGTAAGTAGAGTACCTTGATAATTCCTCAAATCAAGCTTCAGATACTCGTCAAACGGCTGCCTCCCTCGGAAGTGAGCTTGAGGCGAGCTTCCTTTGCTTGTTTCACGCTCTCAGGGATATACTGTTCCATGAAGCCTCTCTTGAAAGATTCCCAAGTCAGTGGGAAGCCTCGCTCTCCATCAATTCTTTGTGCATCTGTCCACCAAAGTTGACTTCGTCCTTCAAAGATATATGTTGCATATGTGACTTTACGTTCTTAAATCGCCCGCAACAACACGAAAATCTTTTCAATTCCTTTTATCCAAGCTTCCACAAAGAAATGGTTCGGAGGCACCTGTGAATCCGGAGATGGACTCGCTCTCTGGAATTCAATCCATCCACGATATAGTGGATTCACCTGTTGGGTGGCTCCGTCGTTTCTCATCTGTCTATCATCCTGCTGCTGTCTCATTACATTGGCACTGGTAGTGGCCTGGTCTCTCATGGCATCGGCCGTGTCTGATAGATTCCATCATCTCACGCATGTCAACCTCGGTCTCCATGCTACCACCACCTGACGCACCAGCTTCGTGCTCGCCTTCCCTGAGCCTACGTGTGGCGTCCTCGCTAGAATACGCCATGTTTATCGTGCGAAACAAGCAGATCAGTCACACAACAATAATTAACGTAGTACATCAAAATCATTAGTTCATTATCAATTCAAATCAGTCCTATCATGCCGAGTCAAATCAATCAAAATCCTAAAGCTGCAAGCCCGAAGATTTAAAGTCCTAAGTCCACTAAACCAGAAGATCCAACAAACAGGGCTCTGATACCATAATTGTAACGACCCCCTAATACGCCATACGCGATGCTCGTCTGATTAGCGGAAGCATATGTGGCATTCTGAATGTTTATTCCCTATGTGGGAACGTCAGGGGATCGCTACTGGTTGAGCGTAACCCAAATAGATTCTCCGTTATCCATTCAGATTCCGTTCAACCCTGATTCTAATTGTAACGACCCCCTAATACGCCATACGCGATGCTCGTCTGATTAGCGGAAGCATATGTGGCATTCTGAATGTTTATTCCCTATGTGGGAACGTCAGGATCGCTTTGGTTGGCGTGAACCCAAATAGATTCTCCGTTATCCATTAGATTCCGTTCAACCCTGATTCACACGCAGCTAACTAAATACACATACATATATCATCAATAATAACTCTGGAATGAAATCTAAAACTGATATACATGTCTCATTATACATTCATACACATTTCAATTCAAATCCATAAGTTTACGGCTGTAAGTTCTACCGAAAATCCGGAAGAGTTTCCTCTGTAATTTGGTCATATCCCAAGTACAGAATCACCTATTTAAAACGTAACAACGGTCCAATAACAAAGAAGAAACATACTAATATAAATCCATACACCGTAACATTAATTCATCGCTACAATCCATACATCTTTATGCGAAACGTCATATATACATTCAGCCTAGTCCATACATAAGTTACAAGAAACAGAATCTGATAATTAACAGTGTCATCAAAGTATATGTACATACGATTCAAGCCTAAGCTAAATAATCTTATGTCTATCCTCAAGTCAGCCTCGGCTATCGTGCAGGCTCCCGCTTTGCCCCTCGTTCATCCGAGTACACAACCTAATGAGATATGAATCCCGGTAGAATAATTTACAATTTAAATATCATTCAAAAACGAGTTGAATACTCATTGCGAACACCGAAATCGCTCTTCTCGAAATCAGTTAAACGAAGGAATACCTTATCTTTAAAATCGTTTAAACACATGGAAATTGCGCGCAATATATCACAATCTGAAATCTGTTTCTTTTAAAATCGATCATAAAAATCAAATGAAATCCCATGCCTGTGTATCTCAATCCACGTTGGTTTACAAATCCATTATGTAGAATCTAAATCATCTTCTAATTGCACGTAGTCTAGAGAGAATACCTCTCTTATCGTTGGGTGTGATCAGTAACACCAATCACCCGAATCTAGCCTATATTGTGAGTGTGATCCGTAACACCAATCACTCACTCAAGGACGGGTGAGAATCAACATCTAGGGCGTCCCCTAGCATGTGTACATACGCCAATTCTCATCCTCATCTGATCTATTCGAACTCACATGCACTCGGTCGGCTATTCCTCAGGGTTCTAGGGTATCACGCCTAAATCACAACGTTTCCCCGTGTAGGTTATCCACCCTTATACTCCCTAAACCTTTCTTAGGGTCGTGCTGGTTTAACGCGCAATCCCCAACTCAAGACAAAGTTAAATCGATAAAAATAGTTTCGTTTAAAAGCTTCTGTCTGAGGGATACTTAACGGCCAGTCCCATCTTGGCTATCAAGTACCCAACCCTAAGTAAACCCGCCCTAAAGGCATCTAAACTCGATAAACAAGGTGTCTAACATGCAATTAGGGTTTTCAGCACACAGGCATGCAATTTTATCCCATCGAAAGCAGCACGCAAATCCATACAAGTCGTCTAAATCAGTTAGGTATTCACTAAATCAATTCTAGGGTTCGGGAAGTGTAAATTATCCTACGGTCTCCGGTCGCTTCAATTCAAATCAGGACTCTGTGAAATCTCGATTTCTGAGCCCAATTAATTCCCTGGACATGAAATTGAATATTTAGATTCGTCACGTCATCCAATTTTCAATCCTAAACCCGGTTATACGCGATTACCTAGGTTAATTAATTGCCTAATTACGTTCAGCAGCCATTTCAATCATATAACATCAGTTTTTGGGAAAACGGACCTTACCAACGTGCTCGGATTATGGAATTCTACGTCCGGTTGATCTCGGTTTCCGGGATGCACGCCCAGAACTCGCAAGACGCGGCAAGATAATGGCGCCTGCGCGGTGCTTGGCGGCGCACGGCGGTGAGGTGCGGTTTGTCTCGAAAATCACACCACGGTGAAGCCCGTAAGCTCAGGAGTCCGAATACGGTGGTGGCACGGCGGTTCACGGCCGTTTGATCGGTGTTTTCCGGCCACGAAGAGTCTCGCCGCGGCGGACGGCGTTTGCCTCGATCCGGCGCGTCTGGCCTCCTTTCGGCGGCCGAGCTACTAGAGGCGGTTGGCGGCTCGGGCTACGGTGGTGGGGCGGTGGCGGTCAACGGCGTCGGACGGCGCGCGATCGGCCGGGAAATTTCGCGCGATGGAGGGGAAAAACGGCGTTTTTCCAGCGTCTCCGGCGGCCGTTGGTGGCGGTGGTTGGTTGCTGGTGGTTGTGGGCAGTGAGGGCTGTCGGTTGGTACCCTTGGTGGCAGCCCACGGTGGCTGTGGTGGCCGTTCACGGTGGAGGAAGGTGGAGAGAGAAAAGAGAGAAGGGAGAGTGTGGTGAGGAGAGAGTGAAATGGGAGAAATGGCGGGCTTTCGCGTAATTTAAAGCCTCCAGTGGCGATCAGGCTTTTCCCAGGCCACCGGGGATCTTTTAGGTGTCGGCATCCCTCCAGGCGTTGTACGCATTTCCATGCGAAAGTCTTGGCCTCCGTCAACGAAAGTGACGCACCGAAACTCCTTCCGTCGATTTCGATCACGGATTACATTTCTTTCTGTTTGATCGTGTTTCTGGCTTCAAGCGACCTTCTGTGTCAAGTCATTATCCTCAAAATACGTGTCAGGCTTCGTTTGATTGGGATTAGGGTTAAAAATCAAGTTTTATCTTTTAAAATTCTTTAAAAATTCTTTCGAATCTTTCCCGTTGTTACATACATCAGTATTATTTTCTAAGAAAGGGAATTTTATTCTTGAAGCTCATTAGAACTTTAAAGAGATGTACATTAGGTTTATTTTTCAAGAAAGGGAAATTTATTCTTGAAGCTTATTAGAATTTTCAAGAGATGTACATTAGTAATATTTTTCAAGAAAGGGAAATTTATTCTTGAAGCTCATTAGAATTTTAAAGACATGCATATTAGTATTATTTTTCAAGAAAAGGAATTTCGTTCTTGAAGCTTATTAGAATTTTCAAGAGATGTACATTAGTATTATTTTTCAAGAAAGGGAAATTTATTCTTGAAGCTCATTAGAATTTTAAAGACATGTATATTAGGATTATTTTTCAAGAAAGGGAATTTCATTCTTGAACCTTATTAGAATTTTCAAGAGATGTACATTAGTATTATTTTCCAAGAAAGGGAATTTTATTCTTGAACCTTATTAGAATTTTAAAGAGATGTACATTAATATTATTTTTCAAGAAAAGGAAATTTATTCTTGAAGCTTGTTACAATTTTAAAGAGATGTATATTAGTATTATTTTTCAAGAAAGGGAATTTTATTCTTGAAGCTTATTAGAATTTTCAAGAGATGTACATCAGTACTATTTTCTAAGAAAGGGAATTTTATTCTTGAAGCTCATTAGAACTTTAAAGAGATGTACATTAGGTTTATTTTTCAAGAAAGGGAAATTTATTCTTGAAGCTTATTAGAATTTTCAAGAGATGTACATTAGTAATATTTTTCAAGAAAGGGAAATTTATTCTTGAAGCTTATTAGAATTTTAAAGAGATGTATATTAGTATTATTTTTCAAGAAAGGGAAATTTATTCTTGAAGCACATTAGAATTTTAAAGAGATGTATATTAGTATTATTTTTCAAGAAAGGGAAATTTATTCTTGAAGCTCATTAGAATTTTAAAGACATGTATATTAGTATTATTTTTCAAGAAAGGGAATTTCATTCTTGAAGCTTATTAGAATTTTCAAGAGATGTACATTAGTATTATTTTCCAAGAAAGGGAATTTTATTCTTGAACCTTATTAGAATTTTAAAGAGATGTACATTAATATTATTTTTCAAGAAAAGGAAATTTATTCTTGAAGCTTGTTACAATTTTAAAGAGATGTACATTAGGTTTATTTTTCAAGAAAGGGAAATTTATTCTTGAAGCTTATTAGAATTTTAAAGAGATGTACATTAGTATTATTTTTCAAGAAAGGGAAATTTATTCTTGAAGCTCATTAGAATTTTAAAGAGATGTATATTTGTATTATTTTTCAAGGAAGGGAATTTCATTCCTGAAACTTGTTAGAATTTTCAAGAGATGTAAATTAGTATTATTTTCCAAGAAAGGGAAATTTATTCTTGAAGCTCATTAGAATTTTAAAGAGATGTATATTAGGATTATTTTTCAAGAAAGGGAATTTTATTCTTGAAGATTATTAGAATTTTCAAGAGATGTACATTAGTATTATTTTTCAAAAAAGGAAAATTTCTTCCTGAAGCTCATTAGAATTTTAAAGAGATGTATATTAGTATTATTTTTCAAGAAAAGGAATTTCGTTCTTGAAGCTTATTAGAATTTTAAAGAGATGTACATTAGTATTATTTTTCAAGAAAGGGAAATTTATTCTTGAAGCTCATTAGAATTTTAAAGACATGTATATTAGGATTATTTTTCAAGGAAGGGAATTTCATTCCTGAAACTTGTTAGAATTTTCAAGAGATGTAAATTAGTATTATTTTCCAAGAAAGGGAAATTTATTCTTGAAGCTCATTAGAATTTTAAAGAGATGTATATTAGGATTATTTTTCAAGAAAGGGAATTTTATTCTTGAAGATTATTAGAATTTTCAAGAGATGTACATTAGTATTATTTTTCAAGAAATGGAAATTTATTCCTGAAGCTCATTAGAATTTTAAAGAGATGTATATTAGTATTATTTTTCAAGAAAAGGAATTTCGTTCTTGAAGCTTATTAGAATTTTAAAGAGATGTACATTAGTATTATTTTTCAAGAAAGGGAAATTTATTCTTGAAGCTCATTAGAATTTTAAAGACATGTATATTAGGATTATTTTTCAAGAAAGGGAATTTCATTCTTGAAGCTTATTGGAATTTTCAAGAGATGTACATTAGTATTATTTTCCAAGAAAGGGAAATTTATTCTTGAAGCTCATTAGAATTTTAAAGAGATGTATATTAGGATTATTTTTCAAGAAAGGGAATTTTATTCTTGAAGATTATTAAAATTTTCAAGAGATCTACATTAGTATTATTTTTCAAGAAAGGGAATTTCATTCTTGAAGCTTATTAGAATTTTCAAGAGATGTACATTAGTATTATTTTCCAAGAAAGGGAATTTTATTCTTGAACCTTATTAGAATTTTAAAGAGATGTACATTAATATTATTTTTCAAGAAAAGGAAATTTATTCTTGAAGCTTGTTACAATTTTAAACAGATGTATATTAGTATTATTTTTCAAGAAAGGGAAATTTATTCTTGAAGCTTATTAGAATTTTAAAGAGATGTACATTAGTATTATTTTTCAAGAAAGGGAAATTTATTCTTGAAGCTCATTAGAATTTTAAAGAGATGTATATTTGTATTATTTTTCAAGGAAGGGAATTTCATTCCTGAAACTTGTTAGAATTTTCAAGAGATGTAAATTAGTATTATTTTCCAAGAAAGGGAAATTTATTCTTGAAGCTCATTAGAATTTTAAAGAGATGTAAATTAGGATTATTTTTCAAGAAAGGGAATTTTATTCTTGAAGATTATTAGAATTTTCAAGAGATGTACATTAGTATTATTTTTCAAAAAAGGGAAATTTATTCCTGAAGCTCATTAGAATTTTAAAGAGATGTATATTAGTATTATTTTTCAAGAAAAGGAATTTCGTTCTTGAAGCTTATTAGAATTTTAAAGAGATGTACATTAGTATTATTTTTCAAGAAAGGGAAATTTATTCTTGAAGCTCATTAGAATTTTAAAGACATGTATATTAGGATTATTTTTCAAGGAAGGGAATTTCATTCCTGAAACTTGTTAGAATTTTCAAGAGATGTAAATTAGTATTATTTTCCAAGAAAGGGAAATTTATTCTTGAAACTCATTAGAATTTTAAAGAGATGTATATTAGGATTATTTTTCAAGAAAGGGAATTTTATTCTTGAAGATTATTAGAATTTTCAAGAGATGTACATTAGTATTATTTTTCAAAAAAGGGAAATTTATTCCTGAAGCTCATTAGAATTTTAAAGAGATGTATATTAGTATTATTTTTCAAGAAAAGGAATTTCGTTCTTGAAGCTTATTAGAATTTTAAAGAGATGTACATTAGTATTATTTTTCAAGAAAGGGAAATTTATTCTTGAAGCTCATTAGAATTTTAAAGACATGTATATTAGGATTATTTTTCAAGAAAGGGAATTTCATTCTTGAAGCTTATTGGAATTTTCAAGAGATGTACATTAGTATTATTTTCCAAGAAAGGGAAATTTATTCTTGAAGCTCATTAGAATTTTAAAGAGATGTATATTAGGATTATTTTTCAAGAAAGGGAATTTTATTCTTGAAGATTATTAGAATTTTCAAGAGATCTACATTAGTATTATTTTTCAAGAAAGGGAATTTCATTCTTGAAGCTTATTAGAATTTTCAAGAGATGTACATTAGTATTATTTTCCAAGAAAGGGAATTTTATTCTTGAACCTTATTAGAATTTTAAAGAGATGTACATTAATATTATTTTTCAAGAAAAGGAAATTTATTCTTGAAGCTTGTTACAATTTTAAAGAGATGTACATTAGGTTTATTTTTCAAGAAAGGGAAATTTATTCTTGAAGCTTATTAGAATTTTAAAGAGATGTACATTAGTATTATTTTTCAAGAAAGGGAAATTTATTCTTGAAGCTCATTAGAATTTTAAAGAGATGTATATTTGTATTATTTTTCAAGGAAGGGAATTTCATTCCTGAAACTTGTTAGAATTTTCAAGAGATGTAAATTAGTATTATTTTCCAAGAAAGGGAAATTTATTCTTGAAGCTCATTAGAATTTTAAAGAGATGTATATTAGGATTATTTTTCAAGAAAGGGAATTTTATTCTTGAAGATTATTAGAATTTTCAAGAGATGTACATTAGTATTATTTTTCAAAAAAGGGAAATTTATTCCTGAAGCTCATTAGAATTTTAAAGAGATGTATATTAGTATTATTTTTCAAGAAAAGGAATTTCGTTCTTGAAGCTTATTAGAATTTTAAAGAGATGTACATTAGTATTATTTTTCAAGAAAGGGAAATTTATTCTTGAAGCTCATTAGAATTTTAAAGACATGTATATTAGGATTATTTTTCAAGAAAGGGAATTTCATTCTTGAAGCTTATTGGAATTTTCAAGAGATGTACATTAGTATTATTTTCCAAGAAAGGGAAATTTATTCTTGAAGCTCATTAGAATTTTAAAGAGATGTATATTAGGATTATTTTTCAAGAAAGGGAATTTTATTCTTGAAGATTATTAAAATTTTCAAGAGATCTACATTAGTATTATTTTTCAAGAAAGGGAATTTCATTCTTGAAGCTTATTAGAATTTTCAAGAGATGTACATTAGTATTATTTTCCAAGAAAGGGAATTTTATTCTTGAACCTTATTAGAATTTTAAAGAGATGTACATTAATATTATTTTTCAAGAAAAGGAAATTTATTCTTGAAGCTTGTTACAATTTTAAAGAGATGTATATTAGTATTATTTTTCAAGAAAGGGAATTTTATTCTTGAAGCTTATTAGAATTTTCAAGAGATGTACATCAGTATTATTTTCTAAGAAAGGGAATTTTATTCTTGAAGCTCATTAGAACTTTAAAGAGATGTACATTAGGTTTATTTTTCAAGAAAGGGAAATTTATTCTTGAAGCTTATTAGAATTTTCAAGAGATGTACATTAGTAATATTTTTCAAGAAAGGGTAATTTATTCTTGAAGCTTATTAGAATTTTAAAGAGACGTATATTAGTATTATTTTTCAAGAAAGGGAATTTTATTCTTGAAGTTTATTAGAATTTTCAAGAGATGTACATTAGTATTATTTTCCAAGAAAGCGAATTTTATTCTTGAAGCTCATTAGAATTTTAAAGAGATGCATATTAGTATTATTTTTCAAGAAAGGGAAATTTATTCTTGAAGCTCATTAGAATTTTAAAGAGATGTACATTAGGTTTATTTTTCAAGAAAGGGAAATTTATTCTTGAAGCTTATTAGAATTTTCAAGAGATGTATATTAGGATTATTTTTTCAAGAAAGGGAATTTTATTCTTGAAGCTTATTAGAATTTTAAAGAGATGTACATTAGGTTTATTTTTCAAGAAAGGGAAATTTATTCTTGAAGCTTATTAGAATTTTCAAGAGATGTACATCAGTACTATTTTCTAAGAAAGGGAATTTTATTCTTGAAGCTTATTAGAATTTTAAAGAGATGTACATTAGTATTATTTTTCAAGAAGGAAATTTATTCTTGAAGATTATTAGAATTTTCAAGAGATGTACATTAGTATTATTTTTCAAGAAAGGGAAATTTATTCCTGAAGCTCATTAGAATTTTAAAGAGATGTATATTAGTATTTTTTTTCAAGAAAAGGAATTTCGTTCTTGAAGCTTATTAGAATTTTAAAGAGATGTACATTAGTATTATTTTTCAAGAAAGGGAAATTTATTCTTGAAGCTCATTAGAATTTTAAAGACATGTATATTAGTATTATTTTTCAAGAAAGGGAATTTCATTCTTGAAGCTTATTAGAATTTTCAAGAGATGTACATTAGGTTTATTTTTCAAGAAAGGGAAATTTATTCTTGAACCTTATTAGAATTTTAAAGAGATGTTCATTAGTATTATTTTTCAAGAAAGGGAAATTTATTCTTGAAGCTTGTTAGAATTTTAAAGACATGTACTATAGGTTTATTTTTCAAGAAAGGGAAATTCATTCTTGAAGCACATTAGAATTTTAAAGAGATGTATATTAGTATTATTTTTCAAGAAAGAGAAATTTATTCTTGAAGCTCATTAGAATTTTAAAGACATGTATATTAGTATTATTTTTCAAGAAAGGGAATTTCATTCTTGAAGCTTATTAGAATTTTCAAGAGATGTACATTAGTATTATTTTCCAAGAAAGGGAATTTTATTCTTGAACCTTATTAGAATTTTAAAGAGATGTACATTAATATTATTTTTCAAGAAAAGGAAATTTATTCTTGAAGCTTGTTACAATTTTAAAGAGATGTACATTAGGTTTATTTTTCAAGAAAGGGAAATTTATTCTTGAAGCTTATTAGAATTTTAAAGAGATGTACATTAATATTATTTTTCAAGAAAAGGAAATTTATTCTTGAAGCTTGTTACAATTTTAAAGAGATGTATATTAGTATTATTTTTCAAGAAAGGGAATTTTATTCTTGAAGCTTATTAGAATTTTCAAGAGATGTACATCAGTATTATTTTCTAAGAAAGGGAATTTTATTCTTGAAGCTCATTAGAACTTTAAAGAGATGTACATTAGGTTTATTTTTCAAGAAAGGGAAATTTATTCTTGAAGCTTATTAGAATTTTCAAGAGATGTACATTAGTAATATTTTTCAAGAAAGGGAAATTTATTCTTGAAGCTCATTAGAATTTTAAAGACAAGTATATTAGGATTATTTTTCAAGAAAGGGAATTTCATTCTTGAAGCTTATTAGAATTTTCAAGAGATGTACATTAGTATTATTTTCCAAGAAAGGAAATTTATTCTTGAAGCTTATTAGAATTTTAAAGAGATGTACATTAATATTATTTTTCAAGAAAAGGAAATTTATTCTTGAAGCTTGTTACAATTTTAAAGAGATGTATATTAGTATTATTTTTCAAGAAAGGGAATTTTATTCTTGAAGCTTATTAGAATTTTCAAGAGATGTACATCAGTATTATTTTCTAAGAAAGGGAATTTTATTCTTGAAGCTCATTAGAACTTTAAAGAGATGTACATTAGGTTTATTTTTCAAGAAAGGGAAATTTATTCTTGAAGCTTATTAGAATTTTCAAGAGATGTACATTAGTAATATTTTTCAAGAAAGGGAAATTTATTCTTGAAGCTCATTAGAATTTTAAAGACATGTATATTAGTATTATTTTTCAAGAAAAGGAATTTCGTTCTTGAAGCTTATTAGAATTTTAAAGAGATGTACATTAGTATTATTTTTCAAGAAAGGGAAATTTATTCTTGAAGCTCATTAGAATTTTAAAGACATGTATATTAGGATTATTTTTCAAGAAAGGGAATTTCATTCTTGAACCTTATTAGAATTTTCAAGAGATGTACATTAGTATTATTTTCCAAGAAAGGGAATTTTATTCTTGAACCTTATTAGAATTTTAAAGAGATGTACATTAATATTATTTTTCAAGAAAAGGAAATTTATTCTTGAAGCTTGTTACAATTTTAAAGAGATGTATATTAGTATTATTTTTCAAGAAAGGGAATTTTATTCTTGAAGCTTATTAGAATTTTCAAGAGATGTACATTAGTATTATTTTTTGAAGAAAGGGAAATTTATTCTTGAAGCTCATTAGAATTTTAAAGAGATGTACATTAGGTTTATTTTTCAAGAAAGGGAAATTTATTCTTGAAGCTTATTAGAATTTTAAAGAGATGTACATTAGTATTATTTTTCAAGAAAGGGAAATTTATTCTTGAAGCTTATTAGAATTTTAAAGAGATGTACATTAGTATTATTTTTTCAAGAAAGGAAATTTATTCTTGAAGCACATTAGAATTTTAAAGAGATGTACATTAGTATTATTTTTCAAGAAAGGGAAATTTATTCTTGAAGCTCATTAGAATTTTAAAGAGATGTATATTAGTATTATTTTTCAAGAAAGGGAAATTTATTCTTGAAGCTTATTAGAACTTTAAAGAGATGTACATTAGTATTATTTTCCATGAAAGGGAATTTTATTCTTGAAGCTCATTAGAATTTTAAAGAGATGCACATTAGTATTATTTTTCAAGAAAGTGAAATTGATTCTTGAAACTTATTAGAATTTTAAAGAGATGTACATTAGTATTATTTTCCAAGAAAGGGAAATTTATTGTTGAAGCTTATTAGAATTTTAAAGAGATGTACATTAGTATTATTTTCCAAGAAAGGGAAATTTATTCTTGAAGCTCGTTAGAATTTTAAAGAGATGTATATTAGTATTATTTTTCAAGAAAGGGAAATTTATTCTTGAAGCTTATTAGAATTTTCAAGAGATGTACATTAGTATTATTTTTCAAGAAAGGGAAATTTATTCTTGAAGCTCATTAGAATTTTAAAGAGATGTATATTAGTATTATTTTTCAAGAAAGGGAATTTCATTCCTGAAGCTTATTAGAATTTTCAAGAGATGTACATTAGTATTATTTTTCAAGAAAGGGAAATTTATTCTTGAAGCTCATTAGAATTTTAAAGAGATGTATATTAGTATTATTTTTCAAGAAAGGGAATTTATTCTTGAAGCTTCTTACAATTTTAAAGAGATGTACATTAGGTTTATTTTTCAAGAAAGGGAAATTTATTCTTGAAGCTTATTAGAATTTTAAAGAGATGTACATTAGTATTATTTTTCAAGAAAGGGAAATTTATTCTTGAAGCTCATTAGAATTTTAAAGAGATGTATATTAGTATTATTTTTCAAGAAAGGGAATTTCATTCCTGAAGCTTATTAGAAATTTCAAGAGATGTACATTAGTATTCTTTTTCAAGAAAGGAAAATTTATTCTTGAAGCTCATTAGAATTTTAAAGAGATGTATATTAGTATTATTTTTCAAGAAAGGGAATTTTATTCTTGAAGCTTATTAGAATTTTCAAGAGATGTACATTAGTATTATTTTCCAAGAAAGGGAAAATTTATTCTTGAAGCTCATTAGAATTTTAAAGAGATGTATATTATTATTATTTTTCAAGAAAGGAAATTTATTCTTGAAGCTTATTAGAATTTTCAAGAGATGTACATTAGTATTATTTTTCAAGAAAGGAAATTTATTCTTGAAGCTTATTAGAATTTAAAGAGATGTACATTAGTATTATTTTTCAAGAAAGGAAATTTATTCTTGAAGCTTATTAGAATTTTAAAGAGATGTACATTAGTATTATTTTTCAAGAAAGGGAAATTTATTCTTGAAGCTTATTAGAATTTTAAAGAGATGTATATTAGTATTATTTTTCAAGAAAGGGAATTTTATTCTTGAAGCTTATTAGAATTTTCAAGAGATGTACATTAGTATTATTTTTCAAGAAAGGGAAATTTATTCTTCAACCTTATTAGAATTTTCAAGAGATGTACATTAGTATTATTTTTCAAGAAAGGGAATTTTATTCTTGAAGCTTATTAGAATTTTAAAGAGATGTACATTAGTATTATTTTTTCAAGAAAGGGAAATTTATTCTTGAAGCTCATTAGAATTTTAAAGAGATGTATATTAGTATTATTTTTCAAGAAAGGGAAATTTATTCTTGAAGCTCATTAGAATTTTAAAGAGATGTATATTAGTATTATTTTTCAAGAAAAGGAATTTTATTCTTGAAGCTTATTAGAATTTTCAAGAGATGTACATTAGTATTATTTTCTAAGAAAGGGAAATTTATTCTTGAAGCTCATTAGAATTTTAAAGAGATATATATTAGTATTATTTTTCAAGAAAGGGAATTTTATTCTTGAAGCTCATTAGAATTTTAAAGAGATGCACATTAGTATTATTTTTCAAGAAAGTGAAATTGATTCTTGAAACTTATTAGAATTTTAAAGAGATGTACATTAGTATTATTTTCCAAGAAAGGGAATTTTATTCTTGAAGCTCATTAGAATTTTCAAGAGATGTACATTAGTATTATTTTCCAAGAAAGGGAATTTTATTCTTGGAAGCTTATTAGAATTTTAAAGAGATGTACATTAGTATTATTTTTCAAGAAAGGGAAATTTATTCTTGAAGCTCATTAGAATTTTAAAGAGATGTACATTAGTA
>JAVHNK010000192.1:82562-148814 GCA_031216115.1 Senna siamea
ACAAACCATCAAGAATTAAAGGAAAAAGTGTTAGCGAGCTCACGAAGCCATTACACTATCCACCGGTATTTCCAAGATGTATCGAGGATTTAAAGAGAAATTTTTGGTGGCCTGGTATGCGGAAAGATATCACGGATTACGTGAATGCCTTTTGACTTGTCAACGAGGTTAAGATAGAACATCGAAACCAGCGAGGCTACTTAAGCCATTGGAGATACCAGAGAGAAATGGGATCAAATCACTATGGATTTCGTGGTTGGATTACCTAGAACAGCGAGGATTTGATGCCATTTGGGTGATAGTGGATAGGTTGACCAAGTCGCACACTTTTTGCTGTTAAGTGCGTTACTCCATGGAGAAATTAGCGAAGTATACCTTAGGAAATTGTAAGACTACATGGAATACCGTCGGTATAGTATCGATCGAGACCCTAGGTTTACTTGAGATTTTGGCAATCCCTACACAAGCCTTAGGAACCCGGCTTAAATTTAGCATGACCTACCATCCTCGGTGAGCGGCGTCTGAGAGGACTATTCAAACCCTAGAAGACATGTTGAGGCGTGTGTGCTTGAGCAGAAAGGAAGTTGGGATAAACACTGCGTTGATAGAGTTTGCATACAATACGATTATCACTCTACCATTGGCATGGCACCGTATGAGGCTCTGTATGGAAGGAGTTGTAAGTCACCTTTAAGTTGGGTAGAGATGGGGAAAGTGCATTGTTGGGACTGAAATGGTGCAAGAAACCACCGATCAAATTAAAATGATCGGGAAAAAGATGAGAGCTGCCCAGAGAGGCAAGAATCTTATGCTAACAAGAGAAGAAGGCCTTTGGAATTTAACGAGGAGATCACGTATTTACGAGTGTCCCCACCACGGGTATTGGTAGACAGGATAAGAACTAAGAAGCTAAGTCCTAGATTCTAGGACCATTCCAAATTTTACAAAGAGTCGGTCCGTTGCCTACCAAATTGCGTTACCTCCCATTTGTCCAACCTACATGATGTTTTCCACGTCTCCCAACTTAGTAAATATGTCCCAGATCCTGCATGTATTAGAGAATCAACCGATAATATTAAAGGAAAATTTGACTTATGAATCTACTCTGTTCAAATCCTTGACTATAAGACTAAGCGACTTGAGTAAAATGATCCCTTTAGTTAAGGTACTTTGGCGAGGATGTCGCATCGCGAGGAAATGGCGTGGGAGAAAGAAGATGAAATGAGACAAAGATATCGAGAGCTGTTCTGGTATGAATTTTGGGGACAAAATTTCTTTTAAGGGGAGAATGTAACAACGGAAAGATTCGAAAGAATTTTTAAAGAATTTTAAAAGATAAAACTTGATTTTAACCCTAATCCCAATCAAACGAAGCGACACGTATTTTGAGGATAATGACTTGACACGAAGGTCGCTTGAAGCGAAACTCGATCAAGCGAGAAAGAAATGTAATCCGTGATCGGAAGCGCGGAAGGAGTTTCGTGCGTCACTTTCGTTGGGAGGCCAAGACTTTCGCATGGAAATGCGTGCCAGCGTCTGGAGGGATGCCGACACCCTAAAAGATCCCGGTGGCCTGGGAAAAGTCGGGATCGCCCTGGAGGCTTTAAATGCGCGAAAGCCATTTCTCCCATTTCACTCTCTCTCCTCACCACTCTCTCTCTCTCTCTTTTTCTCTCTCCACCTTCCTCCAGTGAGCGGCCACCACAGCCACAGTGGGCGCCACCAAGGTACCAAGCGACCCTCACGCCACAACCACCAGACCAACCACCGCCACCAGCGGCCGGAGGGCAAAAAGCGCCGTTTTCCTCCATCGCGCGAATTTCCCGGCCGATCGCCGCCGTCCGGCGCCGTGGACGTCACGCCCCCACCAGTGTAGCCCGGCCGGTGCCGCCTCGATGCTTCGGCGGTCGAAGGAGGCCGGACGCGCCGGATCGAGGCAAACGCCGTCCGCCGTGCGAGACTCTTCGTGGCCGAAAAACACCGTCCAAACGGCCGTGAACCGCCGTGCCACCACCGTATTCGGACTCTTGAGCTTACGAGCTTCAGTGGTGTGATTTTCGAGACAAACCGCACCTCGCGCCGTGCGCACCGCCGTGCGCCGTGTGTCTTGCCGTCTTGGAGTTCTGGGCGTGCATCGGCGAGATCAGGGACGTAGAATTCCATAATCAGAACACGATGGTAAGGTCCGTTTCCCAAAACGATGTTATATGATTGAAATGGTGCGACGTAATTAGGCAATTAATTAACCTAGGTAGCGTAGGGTTTAGGATTGAAAATTGGATGGCGTGGCGAATCTAAATATTCAATTTCATGTCCAGGGAATTAATTGGGCTCGAACCGAGATTTCCGAGTCTGATTTGAATTGAAGCGGCAGGAGACCAGGTAGGATAATTTACACTTCAGAACCCTAGAATTGATTTAGTGAATACCTAAGCGATTTAGGCGATTTGTATGGAATTGCGTCTTTGCTTTCGATGGGATAAAATTGCATGCTGTGTCTTTGAAAACCCTAATTGCATGTTAGACACCTTGTTTATCGAGTTTAGATGCCTTTAGGGCGGATTTACTTAGGGTTGGGTACTTGATAGCGGTATGGGACGGTAGTTAAGTATTCCTCGTGCAGAAGCTTTTAAGCGAAACTATTTTTATCAGATTTAACTTTGTCTTGAGTTAGGGATTGCGCGTTAAACCAGGGCGACCCTAAGAAAGGTTTAGGGAGTATAAGGGTGGATAACCTACACGGGAAGCGTTGTGATTTAGGCGTGATACCCTAGAACCACGAGGAATAGCCGCCAGAGTGCATGTGAGTTCGAATAGGCGTATGAGGATGAGAATTGGCGTATGTGCACATGCTAGGGCGCCTAGATGTTGATTCTCACGGTCCCTTGAGTGAGTGATTGGTGTTACGGATCACACTCACAATATAGGCTTGATTCGGGTGATTGGTGTTACGGATCACACCCAGCGATAAGAGGTATTCTCTCAGACTACGTGCAATTAGAAGATGATTTAGATTCGATTCTGATGGATTTGTAACCAGCGTGGATTGAGATACGAGGCATGGGATTTCATTTGATTTTTATGGTGATTTTAAAGAAATGGATTTCAGATTGTGATATATTGCCGCAATTTCCATGTGTTTAAGCGATTTTAAAGATAAGGTATTCCTTTTTTGGTGATTTGGAAAGCGATTTCGGTGTTAGCACGTTGAGTATTCAAGCGGTTTTGAATGATATTTAAATTGTAAATTATTCTCTTGGGATTCATATCTCATTAGGTTGTGTACTCGGATGAGCAGGGACGAGGGGAGAGCCAGGCGATAGCGGTGACTTGAGGATAAACGGAGGATTATTTAGCTTAGGCTTGAATCGTTTGTACATATACTTTGATGACACTATTAATTATCAGATTTTGTTTCTTGTAACTTATGTATGGACTAGGTGAATGTATATATGGCGTTTGAAGCGTATGTATGGATTGTAGCGATGAATTAATGTTACGGTGTATGGATTTATATTAGTATGTTTCTGCTTTATTGGGTTGGTTATTCGTTTTAAGCGGTGATTACGTACTTGGGATATGACCAAATTACAGAGGAAACTCTGCCGATTTTCGGTAGAACTTCTGGTAGTAAACTTATGGATTTGAATTGAAATGTGTATGAATGTATAATGAGACATGTATATCGTTTTAGATTTCATTCGAGTTATTATTGATGATATATGTATGTGTATTTAGTTAGGCTGCGTGTGAATCGGGGTTGAGCGAATCGAATGGATAACGGAGAATCTATTTGGGTTACGCTCAACAGTAGATCCTGACGTTCCCACATAGGGAATAAACATTGAAATGCCACATATGCTTCAGCTAATCAGACGAGCATCGCGTATGGCGTATTAGGGGCTCGTTACATACATTAGTATTATTTTTCAAGAAAGGAAATTTATTCTTGAAGCTCATTAGAATTTTAAAGAGATGTACATTAGTATTATTTTTCAAGAAAGGAAATTTATTCTTGAAGCTCATTAGAATTTTAAAGAGATGTACATTAGTATTATTTTTCAAGAAAGGGAAATTTATTCTTGAAGCTCATTAGAATTTTAAAGAGATGTACATTAGTATTATTTTTCAAGAAAGGAATTTATTCTTGAAGCTTATTAGAATTTTAAAGAGATGTACATTAGTATTATTTTTCAAGAAAGGAAATTTATTCTTGAAGCTTATTAGAATTTTAAAGAGATGTACATTAGTATTATTTTTCAAGAAAAGGAAATTTATTCTTGAAGCTTATTAGAATTTTAAAGAGATGTACATTAGTATTATTTTCAAGAAAGGAAATTTATTCTTGAAGCTTATTAGAATTTTAAAGAGATGTACATTAGTATTATTTTTCAAGAAAGGAAATTTATTCTTGAAGCTCATTAGAATTTTAAAGAGATGTACATTAGTATTATTTTTCAAGAAAGGAAATTTATTCTTGAAGCTTATTAGAATTTTAAGAGATGTACATTAGTATTATTTCAAGAAAGGATTTATTCTTGAAGCTTATTAGAATTTTAAGAGATGTACATTAGTATTATTTTTCAAGAAAGGAAATTTATTCTTGAAGCTTATTAGAATTTTAAAGAGATGTACATTAGTATTATTTTTCAAGAAAGGAAATTTATTCTTGAAGCTTATTAGAATTTTAAAGAGATGTACATTAGTATTATTTTTCAAGAAAGGAAATTTATTCTTGAAGCTCATTAGAATTTTAAAGAGATGTACATTAGTATTATTTTTCAAGAAAGGAAATTTATTCTTGAAGCTTATTAGAATTTTAAAGAGATGTACATTAGTATTATTTTCAAGAAAGGAAATTTATTCTTGAAGCTTATTAGAATTTTAAAGAGATGTACATTAGTATTATTTTTCAAGAAAGGAAAATTTATTCTTGAAGCTTATTAGAATTTTAAAGAGATGTACATTAGTATTATTTTTCAAGAAAGGAAATTTATTCTTGAAGCTTATTAGAATTTTAAAGAGATGTACATTAGGTATTATTTTTTCAAGAAAGGAAATTTATTCTTGAAGCTTATTAGAATTTTAAAGAGATGTACATTAGTATTATTTTTCAAGAAAGGGAAATTTATTCTTGAAGCTTATTAGAATTTTAAAGAGATGTACATTAGTATTATTTTTCAAGAAAGAAATTTATTCTTGAAGCTCATTAGAATTTTAAAGAGATGTACATTAGTATTATTTTTCAAGAAAGGAAATTTATTCTTGAAGCTTATTAGAATTTTAAAGAGATGTACATTAGTATTATTTTTCAAGAAAAAGGAAATTTATTCTTGAAGCTTATTAGAATTTTAAAGAGATGTACATTAGTATTATTTTTTCAAGAAAGGAAATTTATTCTTGAAGCTTATTAAATTTTAAAGAGATGTACATTAGTATTATTTTTCAAGAAAGGAAATTTATTCTTGAAGCTTATTAGAATTTTAAAGAGATGTACATTAGTATTATTTTTCAAGAAAGGAAATTTATTCTTGAAGCTTATTAGAATTTTAAAGAGATGTACATTAGTATTATTTTTCAAGAAAGAAATTTATTCTTGAAGCTTATTAGAATTTTAAAGAGATGTACATTAGTATTATTTTTCAAGAAAGGAAATTTATTCTTGAAGCTTATTAGAATTTTAAAGAGATGTACATTAGTATTATTTTCAAGAAAGAAATTTATTCTTGAAGCTTATTAGAATTTTAAAGAGATGTACATTAGTATTATTTTTCAAGAAAGGAAAATTTATTCTTGAAGCTTATTAGAATTTTAAAGAGATGTACATTAGTATTATTTTTCAAGAAAGGAAATTTATTCTTGAAGCTTATTAGAATTTTAAAGAGATGTATATTAGTATTATTTTCAAGAAAGGAAAATTTATTCTTGAAGCTTATTAGAACTTTAAAGAGATGTACATTAGTATTATTTTCAGAAAAGAAATTTATTCTTGAAGCTTATTAGAATTTTAAAGAGATGTACATTAGTATTATTTTCAAGAAAGGGAAATTTATTCTTGAAGCTTATTAGAATTTTAAAGAGATGTACATTAGTATTATTTTTCAAGAAAGGAATTTATTCTTGAAGCTTATTAGAATTTTAAAGAGATGTACATTAGTATTATTTTTCAAGAAAGGAAATTTATTCTTGAAGCTTATTAGAATTTTAAAGAGATGTACATTAGTATTATTTTTCAAGAAAGGAAATTTATTCTTGAAGCTTATTAGAATTTTAAAGAGATGTACATTAGTATTATTTTTCAAGAAAGGAAATTTATTCTTGAAGCTTATTAGAATTTTAAAGAGATGTACATTAGTATTATTTTTCAAGAAAGGAAATTTTATTCTTGAAGCTTATTAGAATTTTAAAGAGATGTACATTAGTATTATTTTTCAAGAAAGGAAATTTATTCTTGAAGCTTATTAGAATTTTAAAGAGATGTACATTAGTATTATTTTTCAAGAAAGGAAATTTATTCTTGAAGCTCATTAGAATTTTAAAGAGATGTACATTAGTATTATTTTTCAAGAAAGGAAATTTATTCTTGAAGCTTATTAGAATTTTAAAGAGATGTACATTAGTATTATTTTTCAAGAAAGGAAATTTATTCTTGAAGCTTATTAGAATTTTAAAGAGATGTACATTAGTATTATTTTTCAAGAAAGGAAATTTATTCTTGAAGCTTATTAGAATTTTAAAGAGATGTACATTAGTATTATTTTTCAAGAAAGGAAATTTATTCTTGAAGCTTATTAGAATTTTAAAGAGATGTACATTAGTATTATTTTTCAAGAAAGGAAATTTATTCTTGAAGCTTATTAGAATTTTAAAGAGATGTACATTAGTATTATTTTTCAAGAAAGGAAATTTATTCTTGAAGCTTATTAGAATTTTAAAGAGATGTACATTAGTATTATTTTTCAAGAAAGGAAATTTATTCTTGAAGCTCATTAGAATTTTAAAGAGATGTACATTAGTATTATTTTTCAAGAAAGGAAATTTATTCTTGAAGCTTATTAGAATTTTAAAGAGATGTACATTAGTATTATTTTTCAAGAAAGGAAATTTATTCTTGAAGCTTATTAGAATTTTAAAGAGATGTACATTAGTATTATTTTTCAAGAAAGGAAATTTATTCTTGAAGCTTATTAGAATTTTAAAGAGATGTACATTAGTATTATTTTTCAAGAAAGGAAATTTATTCTTGAAGCTTATTAGAATTTTAAAGAGATGTACATTAGTATTATTTTTCAAGAAGGAGGAAATTTATTCTTGAAGCTTATTAGAATTTTAAAGAGATGTACATTAGTATTATTTTTCAAGAAAGGAAATTTATTCTTGAAGCTTATTAGAATTTTAAAGAGATGTACATTAGTATTATTTTTCAAGAAAGGAAATTTATTCTTGAAGCTTATTAGAATTTTAAAGAGATGTACATTAGTATTATTTTTCAAGAAAGGAATTTATTCTTGAAGCTTATTAGAATTTTAAAGAGATGTACATTAGTATTATTTTTCAAGAAAGGAAATTTATTCTTGAAGCTTATTAGAATTTTAAAGAGATGTACATTAGTATTATTTTTCAAGAAAGGAAATTTATTCTTGAAGCTTATTAGAATTTTAAAGAGATGTACATTAGTATTATTTTTCAAGAAAGGAAATTTATTCTTGAAGCTTATTAGAATTTTAAAGAGATGTACATTAGTATTATTTTTCAAGAAAGGAAATTTATTCTTGAAGCTTATTAGAATTTTAAAGAGATGTACATTAGTATTATTTTTCAAGAAAGGAAATTTATTCTTGAAGCTTATTAGAATTTTAAAGAGATGTACATTAGTATTATTTTTCAAGAAAGGAAATTTATTCTTGAAGCTTATTAGAATTTTAAAGAGATGTACATTAGTATTATTTTTCAAGAAAGGAAATTTATTCTTGAAGCTTATTAGAATTTTAAAGAGATGTACATTAGTATTATTTTTCAAGAAAGGAAATTTATTCTTGAAGCTTATTAGAATTTTAAAGAGATGTACATTAGTATTATTTTTCAAGAAAGGAAATTTATTCTTGAAGCTCATTAGAATTTTAAAGAGATGTACATTAGTATTATTTTTCAAGAAAGGAAATTTATTCTTGAAGCTTATTAGAATTTTAAAGAGATGTACATTAGTATTATTTTTCAAGAAAGGAAATTTATTCTTGAAGCTTATTAGAATTTTAAAGAGATGTACATTAGTATTATTTTTCAAGAAAGGAAATTTATTCTTGAAGCTTATTAGAATTTTAAAGAGATGTACATTAGTATTATTTTTCAAGAAAGGAAATTTATTCTTGAAGCTTATTAGAATTTTAAAGAGATGTACATTAGTATTATTTTTCAAGAAAGGAAATTTATTCTTGAAGCTTATTAGAATTTTAAAGAGATGTACATTAGTATTATTTTTCAAGAAAGGAAATTTATTCTTGAAGCTTATTAGAATTTTAAAGAGATGTACATTAGTATTATTTTTCAAGAAAGGAAATTTATTCTTGAAGCTTATTAGAATTTTAAAGAGATGTACATTAGTATTATTTTTCAAGAAAGGAAATTTATTCTTGAAGCTTATTAGAATTTTAAAGAGATGTACATTAGTATTATTTTTCAAGAAAGGAAATTTATTCTTGAAGCTTATTAGAATTTTAAAGAGATGTACATTAGTATTATTTTTCAAGAAAGGAAATTTATTCTTGAAGCTTATTAGAATTTTAAAGAGATGTACATTAGTATTATTTTTCAAGAAAGGAAATTTATTCTTGAAGCTTATTAGAATTTTAAAGAGATGTACATTAGTATTATTTTTCAAGAAAGGAAATTTATTCTTGAAGCTTATTAGAATTTTAAAGAGATGTACATTAGTATTATTTTTCAAGAAAGGAAATTTATTCTTGAAGCTTATTAGAATTTTAAAGAGATGTACATTAGTATTATTTTTCAAGAAAGGAAATTTATTCTTGAAGCTTATTAGAATTTTAAAGAGATGTACATTAGTATTATTTTTCAAGAAAGGAAATTTATTCTTGAAGCTTATTAGAATTTTAAAGAGATGTACATTAGTATTATTTTTCAAGAAAGGGAATTTATTCTTGAAGCTTATTAGAATTTTAAAGAGATGTACATTAGTATTATTTTTCAAGAAAGGAAATTTATTCTTGAAGCTCATTAGAATTTTAAAGAGATGTACATTAGTATTATTTTTCAAGAAAGGAAATTTATTCTTGAAGCTTATTAGAATTTTAAAGAGATGTACATTAGTATTATTTTTCAAGAAAGGGAAATTTATTCTTGAAGCTTATTAGAATTTTAAAGAGATGTACATTAGTATTATTTTTCAAGAAAAGGAAATTTATTCTTGAAGCTTATTAGAATTTTAAAGAGATGTACATTAGTATTATTTTTCAAGAAAGGAAATTTATTCTTGAAGCTTATTAGAATTTTAAAGAGATGTACATTAGTATTATTTTTCAAGAAAGGAAATTTATTCTTGAAGCTCATTAGAATTTTAAAGAGATGTACATTAGTATTATTTTTCAAGAAAGGAAATTTATTCTTGAAGCTTATTAGAATTTTAAAGAGATGTACATTAGTATTATTTTTCAAGAAAGGAAATTTATTCTTGAAGCTTATTAGAATTTTAAAGAGATGTACATTAGTATTATTTTTCAAGAAAGGAAATTTATTCTTGAAGCTTATTAGAATTTTAAAGAGATGTACATTAGTATTATTTTTCAAGAAAGGAAATTTATTCTTGAAGCTTATTAGAATTTTAAAGAGATGTACATTAGTATTATTTTTCAAGAAAGGGAATTTATTCTTGAAGCTTATTAGAATTTTAAAGAGATGTACATTAGTATTATTTTTCAAGAAAGGGAAATTTATTCTTGAAGCTTATTAGAATTTTAAAGAGATGTACATTAGTATTATTTTTCAAGAAAGGAAATTTATTCTTGAAGCTTATTAGAATTTTAAAGAGATGTACATTAGTATTATTTTTCAAGAAAGGAATTTATTCTTGAAGCTTATTAGAATTTTAAAGAGATGTACATTAGTATTATTTTTCAAGAAAGGAAATTTATTCTTGAAGCTTATTAGAATTTTAAAGAGATGTACATTAGTATTATTTTTCAAGAAAGGAAATTTATTCTTGAAGCTTATTAGAATTTTAAAGAGATGTACATTAGTATTATTTTTCAAGAAAGGAAATTTATTCTTGAAGCTTATTAGAATTTTAAAGAGATGTACATTAGTATTATTTTTCAAGAAAGGAAATTTATTCTTGAAGCTTATTAGAATTTTAAAGAGATGTACATTAGTATTATTTTTCAAGAAAGGAAATTTATTCTTGAAGCTTATTAGAATTTTAAAGAGATGTACATTAGTATTATTTTTCAAGAAAGGAAATTTATTCTTGAAGCTTATTAGAATTTTAAAGAGATGTACATTAGTATTATTTTTTCAAGAAAGGAAATTTATTCTTGAAGCTTATTAGAATTTTAAAGAGATGTACATTAGTATTATTTTTCAAGAAAGGAAATTTATTCTTGAAGCTTATTAGAATTTTAAAGAGATGTACATTAGTATTATTTTTCAAGAAAGGAAATTTATTCTTGAAGCTTATTAGAATTTTAAAGAGATGTACATTAGTATTATTTTTCAAGAAAGGAAATTTATTCTTGAAGCTTATTAGAATTTTAAAGAGATGTACATTAGTATTATTTTTCAAGAAAGGAAATTTATTCTTGAAGCTTATTAGAATTTTAAAGAGATGTACATTAGTATTATTTTTCAAGAAAGGAAATTTATTCTTGAAGCTTATTAGAATTTTAAAGAGATGTACATTAGTATTATTTTTCAAGAAAGGAAATTTATTCTTGAAGCTTATTAGAATTTTAAAGAGATGTACATTAGTATTATTTTTCAAGAAAGGAAAATTTATTCTTGAAGCTTATTAGAATTTTAAAGAGATGTACATTAGTATTATTTTTCAAGAAAGGAAATTTATTCTTGAAGCTTATTAGAATTTTAAAGAGATGTACATTAGTATTATTTTTCAAGAAAGGAAATTTATTCTTGAAGCTTATTAGAATTTTAAAGAGATGTACATTAGTATTATTTTTCAAGAAAGGAAATTTATTCTTGAAGCTTATTAGAATTTTAAAGAGATGTACATTAGTATTATTTTTCAAGAAAGGAAATTTATTCTTGAAGCTTATTAGAATTTTAAAGAGATGTACATTAGTATTATTTTTCAAGAAAGGAAATTTATTCTTGAAGCTTATTAGAATTTTAAAGAGATGTACATTAGTATTATTTTTCAAGAAAGGAAATTTATTCTTGAAGCTTATTAGAATTTTAAAGAGATGTACATTAGTATTATTTTTCAAGAAAGGAAATTTATTCTTGAAGCTTATTAGAATTTTAAAGAGATGTACATTAGTATTATTTTTCAAGAAAGGAAATTTATTCTTGAAGCTTATTAGAATTTTAAAGAGATGTACATTAGTATTATTTTTCAAGAAAGGAAATTTATTCTTGAAGCTTATTAGAATTTTAAAGAGATGTACATTAGTATTATTTTTCAAGAAAGGAAATTTATTCTTGAAGCTTATTAGAATTTTAAAGAGATGTACATTAGTATTATTTTTCAAGAAAGGGAAATTTATTCTTGAAGCTTATTAGAATTTTAAAGAGATGTACATTAGTATTATTTTTCAAGAAAGGAAATTTATTCTTGAAGCTTATTAGAATTTTAAAGAGATGTACATTAGTATTATTTTTCAAGAAAGGAAATTTATTCTTGAAGCTTATTAGAATTTTAAAGAGATGTACATTAGTATTATTTTTCAAGAAAGGAAATTTATTCTTGAAGCTTATTAGAATTTTAAAGAGATGTACATTAGTATTATTTTTCAAGAAAGGGAAATTTATTCTTGAAGCTTATTAGAATTTTAAAGAGATGTACATTAGTATTATTTTTCAAGAAAGGAAATTTATTCTTGAAGCTTATTAGAATTTTAAAGAGATGTACATTAGTATTATTTTTCAAGAAAGGAAATTTATTCTTGAAGCTTATTAGAATTTTAAAGAGATGTACATTAGTATTATTTTTCAAGAAAGGAAATTTATTCTTGAAGCTTATTAGAATTTTAAAGAGATGTACATTAGTATTATTTTTCAAGAAAGGAAATTTATTCTTGAAGCTTATTAGAATTTTAAAGAGATGTACATTAGTATTATTTTTCAAGAAAGGGAAATTTATTCTTGAAGCTCATTAGAATTTTAAAGAGATGTACATTAGTATTATTTTTCAAGAAAGGGAAATTTATTCTTGAAGCTTATTAGAATTTTAAAGAGATGTACATTAGTATTATTTTTCAAGAAAGGAAATTTATTCTTGAAGCTTATTAGAATTTTAAAGAGATGTACATTAGTATTATTTTTCAAGAAAGGAAATTTATTCTTGAAGCTTATTAGAATTTTAAAGAGATGTACATTAGTATTATTTTTCAAGAAAGGAAATTTATTCTTGAAGCTTATTAGAATTTTAAAGAGATGTACATTAGTATTATTTTTCAAGAAAGGGAATTTATTCTTGAAGCTTATTAGAATTTTAAAGAGATGTACATTAGTATTATTTTTCAAGAAAGGAAATTTATTCTTGAAGCTCATTAGAATTTTAAAGAGATGTACATTAGTATTATTTTTCAAGAAAGGAAATTTATTCTTGAAGCTTATTAGAATTTTAAAGAGATGTACATTAGTATTATTTTTCAAGAAAGGAAATTTATTCTTGAAGCTTATTAGAATTTTAAAGAGATGTACATTAGTATTATTTTTCAAGAAAGGAAATTTATTCTTGAAGCTTATTAGAATTTTAAAGAGATGTACATTAGTATTATTTTTCAAGAAAGGAAATTTATTCTTGAAGCTTATTAGAATTTTAAAGAGATGTACATTAGTATTATTTTTCAAGAAAGGGAAATTTATTCTTGAAGCTTATTAGAATTTTAAAGAGATGTACATTAGTATTATTTTTCAAGAAAGGAAATTTATTCTTGAAGCTTATTAGAATTTTAAAGAGATGTACATTAGTATTATTTTTCAAGAAAGGAAATTTATTCTTGAAGCTTATTAGAATTTTAAAGAGATGTACATTAGTATTATTTTTCAAGAAAGGAAATTTATTCTTGAAGCTTATTAGAATTTTAAAGAGATGTACATTAGTATTATTTTTCAAGAAAGGAAATTTATTCTTGAAGCTTATTAGAATTTTAAAGAGATGTACATTAGTATTATTTTTCAAGAAAGGAAATTTATTCTTGAAGCTTATTAGAATTTTAAAGAGATGTACATTAGTATTATTTTTCAAGAAAGGAAATTTATTCTTGAAGCTCATTAGAATTTTAAAGAGATGTACATTAGTATTATTTTTCAAGAAAGGAAATTTATTCTTGAAGCTTATTAGAATTTTAAAGAGATGTACATTAGTATTATTTTTCAAGAAAGGAAATTTATTCTTGAAGCTCATTAGAATTTTAAAGAGATGTACATTAGTATTATTTTTCAAGAAAGGAAATTTATTCTTGAAGCTTATTAGAATTTTAAAGAGATGTACATTAGTATTATTTTTCAAGAAAGGAAATTTATTCTTGAAGCTTATTAGAATTTTAAAGAGATGTACATTAGTATTATTTTTCAAGAAAGGAAATTTATTCTTGAAGCTTATTAGAATTTTAAAGAGATGTACATTAGTATTATTTTTCAAGAAAGGAAATTTATTCTTGAAGCTTATTAGAATTTTAAAGAGATGTACATTAGTATTATTTTTCAAGAAAGGAAAATTTATTCTTGAAGCTTATTAGAATTTTAAAGAGATGTACATTAGTATTATTTTTCAAGAAAGGAATTTATTCTTGAAGCTTATTAGAATTTTAAAGAGATGTACATTAGTATTATTTTTCAAGAAAGGAAATTTATTCTTGAAGCTTATTAGAATTTTAAAGAGATGTACATTAGTATTATTTTTCAAGAAAGGAAATTTATTCTTGAAGCTTATTAGAATTTTAAAGAGATGTACATTAGTATTATTTTTCAAGAAAGGAAATTTATTCTTGAAGCTTATTAGAATTTTAAAGAGATGTACATTAGTATTATTTTTCAAGAAAGGAAATTTATTCTTGAAGCTTATTAGAATTTTAAAGAGATGTACATTAGTATTATTTTTCAAGAAAGGGAAATTTATTCTTGAAGCTTATTAGAATTTTAAAGAGATGTACATTAGTATTATTTTTCAAGAAAGGAAATTTATTCTTGAAGCTTATTAGAATTTTAAAGAGATGTACATTAGTATTATTTTTCAAGAAAGGAAATTTATTCTTGAAGCTTATTAGAATTTTAAAGAGATGTACATTAGTATTATTTTTCAAGAAAGGGAATTTATTCTTGAAGCTTATTAGAATTTTAAAGAGATGTACATTAGTATTATTTTTCAAGAAAGGGAAATTTATTCTTGAAGCTCATTAGAATTTTAAAGAGATGTACATTAGTATTATTTTTCAAGAAAGGAAATTTATTCTTGAAGCTTATTAGAATTTTAAAGAGATGTACATTAGTATTATTTTTCAAGAAAGGAAATTTATTCTTGAAGCTTATTAGAATTTTAAAGAGATGTACATTAGTATTATTTTTCAAGAAAGGAAAATTTATTCTTGAAGCTTATTAGAATTTTAAAGAGATGTACATTAGTATTATTTTTCAAGAAAGGAAATTTATTCTTGAAGCTTATTAGAATTTTAAAGAGATGTACATTAGTATTATTTTTCAAGAAAGGAAATTTATTCTTGAAGCTTATTAGAATTTTAAAGAGATGTACATTAGTATTATTTTTCAAGAAAGGGAAATTTATTCTTGAAGCTTATTAGAATTTTAAAGAGATGTACATTAGTATTATTTTTCAAGAAAGGGAAATTTATTCTTGAAGCTTATTAGAATTTTAAAGAGATGTACATTAGTATTATTTTTCAAGAAAGGGAAATCTATTCTTGAAGCTTATTAGAATTTTAAAGAGATGTACATTAGTATTATTTTTCAAGAAAGGAAATTTATTCTTGAAGCTTATTAGAATTTTAAAGAGATGTACATTAGTATTATTTTTCAAGAAAGGAAATTTATTCTTGAAGCTTATTAGAATTTTAAAGAGATGTACATTAGTATTATTTTTCAAGAAAGGGAAATTTATTCTTGAAGCTTATTAGAATTTTAAAAAGATGTACATTAGTATTATTTTTCAAGAAAGGGAAATTTATTGTTGAAGCTTATTAGAATTTTAAAGAGATGTACATTAGTATTATTTTTCAAGAAAGGAAATTTATTCTTGAAGCTTATTAGAATTTTAAAGAGATGTACATTAGTATTATTTTTCAAGAAAGGAAATTTATTCTTGAAGCTTATTAGAATTTTAAAGAGATGTACATTAGTATTATTTTTCAAGAAAGGAAATTTATTCTTGAAGCTTATTAGAATTTTAAAGAGATGTACATTAGTATTATTTTTCAAGAAAGGGTAATTTATTCTTGAAGCTCATTAGAATTTTAAAGAGATGTATATTAGTATTATTTTTCAAGAAAGGGATATTTATTCTTGAAGCTTATTAGAATTTTAAAGAGATGTACATTAGTATTATTTTTCAAGAAAGGAAATTTATTCTTGAAGCTTATTAGAATTTTAAAGAGATGTACATTAGTATTATTTTTCAAGAAAGGAAATTTATTCTTGAAGCTTATTAGAATTTTAAAGAGATGTACATTAGTATTATTTTTCAAGAAAGGAAATTTATTCTTGAAGCTTATTAGAATTTTAAAGAGATGTACATTAGTATTATTTTTCAAGAAAGGGAAATTTATTCTTGAAGCTTATTAGAATTTTAAAGAGATGTACATTAGTATTATTTTTCAAGAAAGGAAATTTATTCTTGAAGCTTATTAGAATTTTAAAGAGATGTACATTAGTATTATTTTTCAAGAAAGGGAAATTTATTCTTGAAGCTTATTAGAATTTTAAAGAGATGTACATTAGTATTATTTTTCAAGAAAGGAAATTTATTCTTGAAGCTTATTAGAATTTTAAAGAGATGTACATTAGTATTATTTTTCAAGAAAGGAAATTTATTCTTGAAGCTTATTAGAATTTTAAAGAGATGTACATTAGTATTATTTTTCAAGAAAGGGAATTTATTCTTGAAGCTTATTAGAATTTTAAAGAGATGTACATTAGTATTATTTTTCAAGAAAGGAAATTTATTCTTGAAGCTCATTAGAATTTTAAAGAGATGTACATTAGTATTATTTTTCAAGAAAGGGAAATTTATTCTTGAAGCTTATTAGAATTTTAAAGAGATGTACATTAGTATTATTTTTCAAGAAAGGAAATTTATTCTTGAAGCTTATTAGAATTTTAAAGAGATGTACATTAGTATTATTTTTCAAGAAAAGGAAATTTATTCTTGAAGCTTATTAGAATTTTAAAGAGATGTACATTAGTATTATTTTTCAAGAAAGGAAATTTATTCTTGAAGCTTATTAGAATTTTAAAGAGATGTACATTAGTATTATTTTTCAAGAAAGGAAATTTATTCTTGAAGCTTATTAGAATTTTAAAGAGATGTACATTAGTATTATTTTTCAAGAAAGGGAAATTTATTCTTGAAGCTTATTAGAATTTTAAAGAGATGTACATTAGTATTATTTTTCAAGAAAGGAAATTTATTCTTGAAGCTTATTAGAATTTTAAAGAGATGTACATTAGTATTATTTTTCAAGAAAGGAAATTTATTCTTGAAGCTTATTAGAATTTTAAAGAGATGTACATTAGTATTATTTTTCAAGAAAGGAAATTTATTCTTGAAGCTTATTAGAATTTTAAAGAGATGTACATTAGTATTATTTTTCAAGAAAGGGAAATTTATTCTTGAAGCTTATTAGAATTTTAAAGAGATGTACATTAGTATTATTTTTCAAGAAAGGAAATTTATTCTTGAAGCTTATTAGAATTTTAAAGAGATGTACATTAGTATTATTTTTCAAGAAAGGAAATTTATTCTTGAAGCTTATTAGAATTTTAAAGAGATGTACATTAGTATTATTTTTCAAGAAAGGGAAATTTATTCTTGAAGCTTATTAGAATTTTAAAGAGATGTACATTAGTATTATTTTTCAAGAAAGGAAATTTATTCTTGAAGCTCATTAGAATTTTAAAGAGATGTACATTAGTATTATTTTTCAAGAAAGGAAATTTATTCTTGAAGCTTATTAGAATTTTAAAGAGATGTACATTAGTATTATTTTTCAAGAAAGGAAATTTATTCTTGAAGCTTATTAGAATTTTAAAGAGATGTACATTAGTATTATTTTTCAAGAAAGGGAAATTTATTCTTGAAGCTTATTAGAATTTTAAAGAGATGTACATTAGTATTATTTTTCAAGAAAGGAAATTTATTCTTGAAGCTTATTAGAATTTTAAAGAGATGTACATTAGTATTATTTTTCAAGAAAGGGAAATTTATTCTTGAAGCTTATTAGAATTTTAAAGAGATGTACATTAGTATTATTTTTCAAGAAAGGAAATTTATTCTTGAAGCTTATTAGAATTTTAAAGAGATGTACATTAGTATTATTTTTCAAGAAAGGAAATTTATTCTTGAAGCTTATTAGAATTTTAAAGAGATGTACATTAGTATTATTTTTCAAGAAAGGAAATTTATTCTTGAAGCTTATTAGAATTTTAAAGAGATGTACATTAGTATTATTTTTCAAGAAAGGAAATTTATTCTTGAAGCTTATTAGAATTTTAAAGAGATGTACATTAGTATTATTTTTCAAGAAAGGGAAATTTATTCTTGAAGCTTATTAGAATTTTAAAGAGATGTACATTAGTATTATTTTTCAAGAAAGGAAATTTATTCTTGAAGCTTATTAGAATTTTAAAGAGATGTACATTAGTATTATTTTTCAAGAAAGGAAATTTATTCTTGAAGCTTATTAGAATTTTAAAGAGATGTACATTAGTATTATTTTTCAAGAAAGGAAATTTATTCTTGAAGCTTATTAGAATTTTAAAGAGATGTACATTAGTATTATTTTTCAAGAAAGGGAAATTTATTCTTGAAGCTTATTAGAATTTTAAAGAGATGTACATTAGTATTATTTTTCAAGAAAGGAAATTTATTCTTGAAGCTTATTAGAATTTTAAAGAGATGTACATTAGTATTATTTTTCAAGAAAGGAAATTTATTCTTGAAGCTTATTAGAATTTTAAAGAGATGTACATTAGTATTATTTTTCAAGAAAGGGAAATTTATTCTTGAAGCTTATTAGAATTTTAAAGAGATGTACATTAGTATTATTTTTCAAGAAAGGAAATTTATTCTTGAAGCTTATTAGAATTTTAAAGAGATGTACATTAGTATTATTTTTCAAGAAAGGGAAATTTATTCTTGAAGCTTATTAGAATTTTAAAAAGATGTACATTAGTATTATTTTTCAAGAAAGGGAAATTTATTCTTGAAGCTTATTAGAATTTTAAAGAGATGTACATTAGTATTATTTTTCAAGAAAGGGAAATTTATTCTTGAAGCTTATTAGAATTTTAAAGAGATGTACATTAGTATTATTTTTCAAGAAAGGAAATTTATTCTTGAAGCTTATTAGAATTTTAAAGAGATGTACATTAGTATTATTTTTCAAGAAAGGAAATTTATTCTTGAAGCTTATTAGAATTTTAAAAAGATGTACATTAGTATTATTTTTCAAGAAAGGGACATTTATTCTTGAAGCTTATTAGAATTTTAAAGAGATGTACATTAGTATTATTTTTCAAGAAAGGAAATTTATTCTTGAAGCTTATTAGAATTTTAAAGAGATGTACATTAGTATTATTTTTCAAGAAAGGAAATTTATTCTTGAAGCTTATTAGAATTTTAAAGAGATGTACATTAGTATTATTTTTCAAGAAAGGGAAATTTATTCTTGAAGCTTATTAGAATTTTAAAGAGATGTACATTAGTATTATTTTTCAAGAAAGGGAAATTTATTCTTGAAGCTTATTAGAATTTTAAAGAGATGTACATTAGTATTATTTTTCAAGAAAGGAAATTTATTCTTGAAGCTTATTAGAATTTTAAAGAGATGTACATTAGTATTATTTTTCAAGAAAGGAAATTTATTCTTGAAGCTTATTAGAATTTTAAAGAGATGTACATTAGTATTATTTTTCAAGAAAGGGAAATTTATTCTTGAAGCTTATTAGAATTTTAAAGAGATGTACATTAGTATTATTTTTCAAGAAAGGAAATTTATTCTTGAAGCTTATTAGAATTTTAAAGAGATGTACATTAGTATTATTTTTCAAGAAAGGAAATTTATTCTTGAAGCTTATTAGAATTTTAAAGAGATGTACATTAGTATTATTTTTCAAGAAAGGAAATTTATTCTTGAAGCTTATTAGAATTTTAAAGAGATGTACATTAGTATTATTTTTCAAGAAAGGGAAATTTATTCTTGAAGCTTATTAGAATTTTAAAGAGATGTACATTAGGATTATTTTTCGAGAAAGGGAAATTTATTCTTGAAGCTTATTAGAATTTTAAAGAGATGTACATTTGTAATATTTTTCAAGAAAGGGAAATTTATTCTTGAAGCTTATTAGAATTTTAAAGAGATGTACATTAGTATTATTTTTCAAGAAAGGAAATTTATTCTTGAAGCTTATTAGAATTTTAAAGAGATGTACATTAGTATTATTTTTCAAGAAAGGGAAATTTATTCTTGAAGCTTATTAGAATTTTAAAGAGATGTACATTAGTATTATTTTTCAAGAAAGGGAAATTTATTCTTGAAGCTTATTAGAATTTTAAAGAGATGTACATTAGTATTATTTTTCAAGAAAGGAAATTTATTCTTGAAGCTTATTAGAATTTTAAAGAGATGTACATTAGTATTATTTTTCAAGAAAGGAAATTTATTCTTGAAGCTTATTAGAATTTTAAAGAGATGTACATTAGTATTATTTTTCAAGAAAGGGATATTTATTCTTGAAGCTTATTAGAATTTTAAAGAGATGTACAGTAGTATTGTTTTTCAAGAAAGGAAATTTATTCTTGAAGCTTATTAGAATTTTAAAAAGATGTACATTAGTATTATTTTTCAAGAAAGGGAAATTTATTCTTGAAGCTTATTAGAATTTTAAAGAGATGTACATTAGTATTATTTTTCAAGAAAGGGAAATTTATTCTTGAAGCTCATTAGAATTTTAAAGAGATGTACATTAGTATTATTTTTCAAGAAAGGGAAATTTATTCTTGAAGCTTATTAGAATTTTAAAGAGATGTACATTAGTATTATTTTTCAAGAAAGGAAATTTATTCTTGAAGCTTATTAGAATTTTAAAGAGATGTACATTAGTATTATTTTTCAAGAAAGGGAAATTTATTCTTGAAGCTTATTAGAATTTTAAAGAGATGTACATTAGTATTATTTTTCAAGAAAGGAAAATTTATTCTTGAAGCTTATTAGAATTTTAAAGAGATGTACATTAGTATTATTTTTCAAGAAAGGAAATTTATTCTTGAAGCTTATTAGAATTTTAAAAAGATGTACATTAGTATTATTTTTCAAGAAAGGGAAATTTATTCTTGAAGCTTATTAGAATTTTAAAGAGATGTACATTAGTATTATTTTTCAAGAAAGGGAAATTTATTCTTGAAGCTTATTAGAATTTTAAAGAGATGTACATTAGTATTATTTTTCAAGAAAGGGAAATTTATTCTTGAAGCTTATTAGAATTTTAAAGAGATGTACATTAGTATTATTTTTCAAGAAAGGAAATTTATTCTTGAAGCTTATTAGAATTTTAAAAAGATGTACATTAGTATTATTTTTCAAGAAAGGGAAATTTATTCTTGAAGCTTATTAGAATTTTAAAGAGATGTACATTAGTATTATTTTTCAAGAAAGGAAATTTATTCTTGAAGCTTATTAGAATTTTAAAGAGATGTACATTAGTATTATTTTTCAAGAAAGGGAAATTTATTCTTGAAGCTTATTAGAATTTTAAAGAGATGTACATTAGTATTATTTTTCAAGAAAGGGAAATTTATTCTTGAAGCTTATTAGAATTTTAAAGAGATGTACATTAGTATTATTTTTCAAGAAAGGAAATTTATTCTTGAAGCTTATTAGAATTTTAAAGAGATGTACATTAGTATTATTTTTCAAGAAAGGAAATTTATTCTTGAAGCTTATTAGAATTTTAAAGAGATGTACATTAGTATTATTTTTCAAGAAAGGGAAATTTATTCTTTGAAGCTTATTAGAATTATAAAGAGATGTACATTAGTATTATTTTCCTAGAAAGGGAAATTTATTGTTGAAGCTTATTAGAATTTTAAAGAGATGTAAGATTAGCACATTTTTCAAGAAACCACCTCTATTCTCAAGCTCATTAGAATTTTAAATAGATGTACATTAGTATTATTTTTCAAGAAAGTGAAATTGATTCTTGAAACTTATTAGGAACTTGAAGAGATGTACACATTAGTATTATTTTCCAAGAAAGGAAATTTATTCTGGAAGCTCACAGAATTTTAAAGAGATGTATATTAGTATTATTTTTTCAAGAGTATAGAAATTTATTTCTCAGAATTTTATTAGAACTTTAAAGAGATGTATATTAGTATTATTTTTCATGAAAGGGAATTTTATTCTTCAACCTTATTAGAATTTTCAAGAGATGTACATTAGTATTATTTTTCAAGAAAGGAAAATTTATTGTTGAAGCTCATTACAATTTTAAAGAGATGTACAAGAGGGTTTATTCTTTTTCAAGAGTGGAAATTTATTCTTGAAGCTCATTAGAATTTTAAAGAGATGCACATTAGTATTATTTTTCACAAAGTAAATTGATTCTTGAATCTTATTAGAATTTTAAAGAGATGCACATTAGTATTATTTTTCAAGAAAGGAAAATTTATTCTTGAAGCTTATTAGAATTTTAAAGAGATGTACAATAGTGTTATTTTCTAAGAAAGGGAAATTTATTCTTGAAGTTTTATTAGAATTTTAAAGATATATATATTAGTATTATTTTTCTAAGAAAGGAAATTTATTCTTGAAGCTCATTAAAATTTTAAAGAGACGCTGATGAGGCTTATTTTTCAAGAAAGTGAAATTGATTCTTGAAACTTATTAGAATTTTAAAGAGATATAAGATTAGTATTATTTTTCAAGAAAGGGAATTTTATTCTTGAAGCTCATTAGAATTTTCAAGAGATGTGTACATTAGTATTATTTTCCCAAGAAAGGGAATTTTATTCTTGAAGCTCATTAGAATTTTAAAGAGATAAGATTAGGATTGTTTTTCTGTAGTATAGGAAATTTATTCTTGAAGCTCATTAGAATTTTTTAAAGAGATGTATATATTTAAGTATTATTTTGTTATGAAAGGGAAATTTATTCTTGAAGCTTAATAAAATTTTAAAGAGATGTATATTTAATATTATTTTTGTGCTTAGAAAATTTATTCTTGAAGCTTATTTAGAATTTTAAAGAGATGTATATTAGCCCTATTTTTCAAGAAAGGAAATTTATTCTTGAAGCTTACTAGAATTTTCAAGAGATGTACATTAGTATTATTTTCCAAGAAAGGAAATTTATTGTTGAAGTTTATTAGAATTTTAAAGAGATGTACATTAGTATTATTTTCCATGAAAGGGAACTTTATTCTTGAAGCTTATTAGAATCTTAAAGAGATGCACATTAGTATTATTTTTCAAGAAAGGAAATTGATTCTTAAAGCTTATTAGAATTTTAAAGAGATGTACATTAGTATTATTTTCCAAGAAAGGGAAATTCATTCTTGAAGTTTCATTAGAATTTTAAAGGAGATGTATATTAGTATTATTTTTCAACAAAGGGAAATTCATCTTTTTAGTTTACTTAGAACTTTTTAAAGAGATGTACATTAGTATTATTTTCCAAGAAAGTAGAATTGACTCTTGAAGTTTACTTAGAATTTTAAAGAGATGTATATTAGTATTATTTTTCAATGTATGGGAAATTTATTCTTGGTGTTTGAGTTAGAACTTTAAAGAGATAAGATAAGTATTATTTTTCAACAGAAAGTGAATTTTATTCTTCAACCTTACAGAATTTTCATTAGATGTACATTAAGTGGCCATTTTCACAAAAAGGGTAAAATTATTCTTCAACCTTATTAGAACTTTAAATAGATGTACACAGTATTATTTTTCAAGAAAGGAAATTGATTCCTGAAACCTATTAGAACTTTAAAGTGATGTACATTAGTATTATTTCCAAGAAAGGGAAATTTATTCTTGAAGCTCATTAGAATTTTGAATAGATGTATATTAGTATTATTTTTCATATATAGGAAATTTTATTCTTGAAGCTTGTTAGAACTCAAAGAGATGTACATTAGTATTATTTTTCCATGAAAGGGAATTTTATTCTTGAAGTCTATTAGAATTTTAAAGAGATGCACATTAGTATTATTTTTCAAGAAAGTGGAAATTGATTCCTGGAAACTTACTAATAGAATTTTCATTAGAGGGTACATTAGTATTATTTTTCAAGAAAGGAAATTTATTCTTCAAGCTTATTAGAATTGTTTAAGAGATATATATGAGTATTATTTTTCAAGAAAGGAAAATTATTCTCTTCAAGCTTATTAGAATTTTAAAGAGATAAGATTACATTATTTTCCAAGAAAAGTGATACTGATTCTTGAAACTTATATAACTCATTTATGTACATTACATTATTTTTTCAAGAGTATAGAAAATTATTCTTCAATCTTATTAGAATTTTAAAAGAGATGTACATTACATTATTTTCCAAGAGAGGGAAATTTATTCTTGAAGCTCATTAGAATTTTAAAGAGATGTATATTAGTATTATTTTTTCAACAAAAGTAAATTTATTCTCTGAAGTTTATTAGAACTCTTAAAGGAGATGTATATTAGTATTATTTTTCAAGAAAGTGAATTTTATTCTTCAACCTTATTAGAATTTTTTAGACATTTATACAGTATTATTTTTCAAGAAAGGAAAATTATTCTTCAACCTTATTAGAATTTTAAAGAGATGTACATTAGTATTATTTTTCAAGAAAGTGAAATTGATTCTTGAAACTTATTAGAATTTTAAAGAGATGTACATTAGTATTATTTTCCAAGAAAGGGAAATTTATTCTTGAAGCTCATTAGAATTTTAAAGAGATGTATATTAGTATTATTTTTCAAGACAGTGAAATTTATTCTTGGAAGCTTATTAGAACTTTAAAGAGATGTGTAATAGTATTATTTTTCATGAAAGGAATTTTATTCTTGAAGCTTCATTAGGAATTTAAAGAGATGCACATTAGTATTATTTTTCAAGAAAGGAAATTGATTCTTGAAACTTATTAGAATTTTCTATTATGTGGCATTAGTATTATTTTTCAAGAAAGGGAAAATTATTCTTCAACCTTATTAGAATTTTGCTGATGTACATTAGTATTATTTTTCAAGAAAGGTGAAATTGATTCTTCAACCTTATTGAGAATTTTAAAGAGATGGTACATTAGTATTATTTTTCCCAAGAAAGGGAAATTTATTCTTGAATCTTAAGGAGAATTGCCATGTACATTAGTATTATTTTCACAGTGAAAAATATTCTTCAATCTTGCTGAATTTTTTAAAGAGATGTACATTAGTATTATTTTCCAAGAAAGGGAAATTTATTCTTGAAGCTCATTAGAATTTTAAAGAGATGTATATTAGTATTATTTTTCAATAAAGGGAAATTTATTCTTGAAGCTTATTAGAACTTTAAAGAGATGTATATTAGTATTATTTTTCAAGAAAGTGAATTTTATTCTTCAACCTTATTAGAATTTTCAAGCGATGTACATTAGTATTATTTTTCAAGAAAGGGAAAATTATTCTTCAACCTTATTAGAATTTTAAAGAGATGTACATTAGTATTATTTTTCAAGAAAGTGAAATTGATTCTTGAAACTTATTAGAATTTTAAAGAGATGTACATTAGTATTATTTTCCAAGAAAGGGAAATTTATTCTTGAAGCTCATTAGAATTTTAAAGAGATGTATATTAGTATTATTTTTCAAGAAAGGGAAATTTATTCTTGTATTAGATATAGAACTTTAAAGAGATGTACATTAGTATTATTTTCCATGAAAGGGAATTTTATTCTTGAAGCTCATTAGAATTTTAAAGAGATGCACATTAGTATTATTTTTCAAGAAAGTGAAATTGATTCTTGAAACTTATTAGAATTTTAAAGAGATGTACATTAGTATTATTTTTTCCTCACAGAAAGGGAAATATTATTGTTGAAGCTTATTAGAATTTTAAAAGAGATGTACATTAGTATTATTTCTCCATGAAAGGGAACTTTTATTCTTAGTTCTCATTAGAATTTTAAAGAGATGCACATTAGTATTATTTTTCAAGAAAGTGAAATTGATTCTTGAAACTTATTAGAATTTTAAAAGAGATGTACATGCTAGGTATTATTTTCCCCAAGAAAAGGGAAATTTCTATTCTTGAAGCTCATTAGGAATTTTAAAGAGATAGTATTATTAGTATTATTTCTTTTCAAGAAAGGGAAATTTATTCTCTTGGAAGCTTTATTAGAACTTTAAAGAGATGTATATTAGGTATTATTTTTCAAGAAAGTGAAATTTAGTTCCTTCTAAACTCCTTATTAGAAATTTTCTGCTGATGTACATTAGTATTATTTTTCAAGAAAGTGTGGAAAATTTATTCTTCAACCTTATTAGAATTTTAAAGAGGGTGTACATTAATATTATTTTTCAAGAAAGGAAAAATTTATTCTTGAAGCTTATTAGAATTTTAAAGAGATGTATATTAGTCTTATTTTTCAAGAAAGGGAAATTTATTCTTGAAGCTTATTAGAATTTTAAAGTGATGGACATTAGGATTGTTTTTCAGGAAAAGGAAATTTATTCTTGAAGCTCATTAGAATTTTGAAGAGATGTACATTAAGTTTATTTTTAAAGAAAGGGAAATTTATTCTTGAAGCTTAATAAAATTTTAAAGAGGTGTACATTAATATTATTTTTCAAGAAAGGAAAATTTATTCTTGAAGCTTATTAGAATTTTAAAGAGATGTATATTAGTCTTATTTTTCAAGAAAGGGAAATTTATTCTTGAAGCTTACTAGAATTTTCAAGAGATGTACATTAGTATTATTTTCCAAGAAAGGGAAATTTATTGTTGAAGCTTATTAGAATTTTAAAGAGATGTATATTAGTATTATTTTCCATGAAAGGGAATTTTATTCTTGAAGCTCATTAGAATTTTAAAGAGATGCACATTAGTATTATTTTTCAAGAAAGTGAAATTGATTCTTGAAACTTATTAGAATTTTAAAGAGATGTACATTAGTATTATTTTCCAAGAAAGGGAAATTTATTCTTGAAGCTCATTAGAATTTTAAAGAGATGTATATTAGTATTATTTTTCAATAAAGGGAAATTTATTCTTGAAGCTTATTAGAACTTTAAAGAGATGTATATTAGTATTATTTTTCAAGAAAGGGAAATTTATTCTTGAAGCTTATTAGAACTTTAAAGAGATGTACATTAGTATTATTTTCCATGAAAGGGAATTTTATTCTTGAAGCTCATTAGAATTTTAAAGAGATGCACATTAGTATTATTTTTCAAGAAAGTGAAATTGATTCTTGAAACTTATTAGAATTTTCAAGCGATGTACATTAGTATTATTTTTCAAGAAAGGGAAAATTATTCTTCAACCTTATTAGAATTTTCAAGCGATGTATATTAGTATTATTTTTCAAGAAAGGGAAAATTATTCTTCAACCTTATTAGAATTTTAAAGAGATGTACATTAGTATTATTTTCCAAGAAAGTGAAATTGATTCTTGAAACTTATGAGAATTTTCAAGCGATGTACATTAGTATTATTTTTCAAGAAAGGGAAAATTATTCTTCAATCTTATTAGAATTTTAAAGAGATGTACATTAGTATTATTTTCCAAGAAAGGGAAATTTATTCTTGAAGCTCATTAGAATTTTAAAGAGATGTATATTAGTATTATTTCTTCACAAAGGGAAATTCTCTATTCCCAGTTTATTAGAACTTTAAAGAGATGTATATTAGTATTATTTTTCAAGAAAGTGAATTTTATTCTTCAACCTTATTAGAATTTTCAAGCGATGTACATTAGTATTATTTTTCAAGAAAGGGAAAATTATTCTTCAACCTTATTAGAATTTTAAAGAGATGTACATTAGTATTATTTTTCAAGAAAGTGAAATTGATTCTTGAAACTTATTAGAATTTTAAAGAGATGTACATTAGTATTATTTTCCAAGAAAGGGAAATTTATTCTTGAAGCTCATTAGAATTTTAAAGAGATGTATATTAGTATTATTTTTCAAGAAAGGGAAATTTATTCCTCGTTTAGCTTAGAACTTTAAAGAGATGTACATTAGTATTATTTTCCATGAAAGAGAATTTTATTCTTGAAGCTCATTAGAATTTTAAAGAGATGTATTATTTATATTATTTTTCAAGAAAGTGAAATTGATTCTCTTGAAACTTGTTAGAATTTTAAAAAGATGTACATTAGTATTATTTTCCAAGAAAGGGAAATTTATTGTTGAAGCTTATTAGAATTTTCAAGAGATGTACATTAGTATTATTTTCCCATAAAGAGAATTTCATTCCTGAAGCTCATTAGAAATTTTAAAGAGATGCACATTAGTATTAGAGTTTTCAAGAAAGTGAAATTGATTCTTGAAACTTATATTAGAATTTTGAAGAGATGTACATTATTATTATTTTCCAAGAAAGGGAAATTTATTCTTTAAAGCTCATTAGGAATTTTAAAGAGATGTATATTAGTATTATTTTTCAAGAGTAGGGAAATTTATTCTTGAAGCTTATTAGAACTTTGTAAAGAGATGTATATTAGTATTATTTTTTCAAGAAAGCAGAATTTTATTCTTCAACCTTATTAGAATTTTCTGCCATGTACATTAGTATTATATTTTTCAAGAAAGGAATTTCTATTCTTCAACCTTGTATTAGAATTTTAAAGAGGTGTACATTAACATTATTTTTGAAGAAAGGGAAATTTATTCTTGAAGCTTATTAGAATTTTAAAGAGATGTATTATTAGTCTTATTTCTTCAAGAAAGGGAAATTTTATTCTTGAAGCTTATTAGAATTTTAAAGAGGATGGACATTAGGATTGATTTCTTTCTTCAAGAAAAGGAAATTTATTCTTTGAAGCTCATTAGAATTTTAAAAGAGATGTACATTAAGTTTATTTTTCAAAGAAAGGGAAATTTATTCTTCTGAAGCTTAATAAAATTTTAAAGAGGTGTACACATTGAGTATTATTTTTCTCAAAGAAAGGAAAATTTATTCTTAGAAGCTTTATTAGAATTTTAAAGAGATGTATATTAGTATTATTTTTCAAGAAAGTAGGAAATTTATCATTTGAAGCTTACTAGAATTTTCAAGAGATGTACATTAGTATTATTTTCCAAGAAAGGGAAATTTATTGTTGAAGCTTATTAGAATTTTAAAGAGATGTATATTAGGTATTATTTCTTCCATGAAAGGGAATTTTATTCCCTGAAGCTTACAGTAGAATTTTGAAGAGATGCACATTAGTATTATTTTTCAAGAAAGGGAAATTGATTCTTGAAACTTATTAGAATTTTAAAGAGATGTACATTAGTATTATTTTCTCCAAGAAAGGGAAATTTATTCTTGAAGCTTATTAGAATTTAGAAGAGATGTATATTAGTATTATTTCTTTCAATAAAGGGAAATTTATTCTCTTGAAGCTTATTAGAACTTTAAAGAGATGTACATTAGTGATTATTTTTCCCAAGAAAGGGAAATTTATTCCTTGAAGCTTCATTAGAATTTTAAAAGAGATGTATATTAGTATTATTTTTTCAATAAAGGGAAATTTATTCTTCTGAAGCTTATTAGAACTTTAAAGAGATGGTATATTAGTATTATTTTTCTCAAGAAAGCAATTTCATTCTTGAAGCTTTATTAGAATTTTCAAGAGATGTACATTAGTATTATTTTTCAAGAAAGGGAAATTTATTCTTCAACCTTTATTAGAATTTTAAAGAGATGTGTACATTAGTATTATTTTTCTCAAGAAAGTGAAATTTCTATTTTTAAAGCTTATTAGAATTTTCCAAGCAGATGTACATTAGTATTATTTTCCAAGAAAGGTGAAATTTATTCTTGAAGCTCATTAGAATTTTAAAGAGATGTATATTAGTATTATTTTTCAAGAAAGGAAATTTATCTCTTGAAGCTACATTAGAACTTTGTAAAGAGATGTACAGATTAGTATTATTTTCCATGAAAGGAAATTTTATTCCTTGAAGCTTATTAGAATTTGGTAAAGAGATGCACATTAGTATTATTTTTCAAGAAAGTGAAATTTGATTCTTGAAACTTATTAGAATTTTAAAGAGATGTACATTAGTATTATTTTTCAAGAAAGGGAAAATTCATTCTCTTCAACCTTATTAGAATTTTCAAGAGATGTATATTAGTATTAATTTTTCAAGAAAGTGGAAAATTATTCTTCAACCTTATTAGAATTTTAAAGAGATGTACACATTAGTATTATTTCTTCTAAGATAAAGTGAAATTTATTCCTGAAGCTTATCCAGAGAATTTTCAAGAGATTGTACATTTAGTATTAGTTTCTTCAAGAAAGGGAAATTTATTCTTCAAGCTTATTAGAATTTTAAAAGAGATGGTACATTAGTATTATTTTTCAAGAAAGGGAAATTTATTCTTGAAGCTCATTAGAATTTTAAAGAGATGTATATTAGTATTATTTTTTCAATAAAGGGAAATTTATTCTTCTGAAGCTTATTACAACTTTAAAGAGATGTACAGGTTACAAGTTTATTTTCTCAAGAAAGTGAATTTTATTCTCTTCAACCTTATTAGAATTTTAAAGAGATGTACATTAGGTATTATTTTTTCAAGAAAGGGAAATTATTCTTCAACCTTATTAGAATTTTCTAAGAGATGGTACATTAGGTATTATTTCTTTTCAAGAAAGTGAATAGATTCTTGAAGCTTATTAGAATTTCTAAAGAGATGTACATATTAGTATTATTTTTCAAGAAAGGGAAATTTATTCTTGAAGCTCACTAGAATTTTTGAAGAGATGTATATTAGTATTATTTTTTCAAGCAAGTGGAAATTTATTCTCTGAAGCTTATTAGAACTTTAAAGAGATGTGTACATTAGTATTATTTTTCATGAAAGGGAATTTTATTCTTGAAGCTTATTAGAATTTTGTAAAAGAGATGCACATTAGTATTATTTTTCACAAAGTGAAATTGATTCTTGAAACTTTATTAGAATTTGAAAGAGATGTACAGTTAGTATTTATTTTCCAAGAAAGGGAAATTTATTGTTAAAGCTTATTAGAATTTTAAAGAGATGTACATTAGGTATTATTTTCCATGAAAGGGAATTTTATTCTCAAGCTCTATTAGGAATTTTAAAGAGATGCACATTAGTATTATTTTTCAAGAGTTAGGGAAATTGATTCTTGAAGCTTATTAGAATTTTTAAAGAGATGTACTATTAGTATTATTTTTCAAGAAAGTGAAATTTTATTCCTTCAAGCTCATTAGAATTTTGAAGAGATGTATATTAGTATTATTTTTCAAGAAAGGGAAATTTATTCTCTTGAAGCTTATTAGAACTTAGAAGAGATGTATATTAGTATTATTTTTTCAAGAAAGTGAATTTTATTCTCTTCAACCTTATTGCCAGTTAGAATTTTAAAGAGATGTACATTAGTATTATTTTTTTCAAGAAAAGGAAAATTATTCTTGAAGCTTATTAGAATTTTAAAGAGATGTACATTAATATTATTTTTCAAGAAAGGTGAAATCTTATTTCTTGAAGCTTATTAGAATTTTGTAAAGAGATGTATATTAGTCTTATTTTTCAAGAAAGTGGAAATTTATTCTTGGAAGTTTTCTTACTTAGAATTTTCAAGAGATGTACATATTAGTATTATTTGTCGAAGAAAAGGAAAATTTATTGTTGAAGCTTTATTAGAATTTTAAAGAGATGTACATTAGTATTATTTTCCAAGAAAGGGAAATTCTATTCCTTGAAGCTCATTAGAATTTCTAAAGAGATGCACATTAGTATTATTTTTTCAAGAAAGTGAAAACTTTATTCTTGAAACTTATTAGAATTTTAAAGAGATGTACACATTAGTATTATTTTTCAAGAAAGGGAAATTTCCATTCTCAAGCTATTAGAATTTTAAAGAGATGTATATTAGTATTATTTTTCAATAAAGTGGAAATTTATTCTTGAAGTTTACATTAGAACTTTAGAAAGAGTTGTACATTAGTATATATTTTCCAAGAAAGGGAAATTTATTCTCTGAAGCTCATTAGAATTTTAAAGAGATGTATATTAGTATTATTTTTCAATAAAAGTAGAATTTCATTCTTGAAGCTTATTAGAACTTTAAAGAGAGATGTACATTAGTATTATTTTTCTAGAAAGGGAATTTTGTAACGACTCCCCTAATACGCCATACGCCGATGCTCGCTCCTGATTATGCTAAGCATATGTGGCATTCTCAATGTTTATTCCCTATGTGGGAATCGCCAGTGATCTGCTAACTGGGTTGAGCCGTGAACTCCAAATAGATTCTCCAGCTATCCATTCAGATTCCTTTCTTCCAACCCCGATTCACACGCAGCTAACTAAATACACATAGGCATATATCATCAATAATAACTCGGGAATGAAATCTAAAAACTCGAGTATACATGTCTCACACTTATACATTCATCCACATTTCAATTCAAATCCATAAGTTTATTGGGCCAATGTAAGTTCTACCGTAAAATCCGGGCAGTAGTTTCTTCCGTAGATTTGGTCATATCTCCAAGTACAGAATCACTGCTTAAAACGTGAATAACCCGTACCCAATAACAAAGAAGAAACATACTAATATAAATCCATATTAATCAGAATATTTAATTCATCAAGCTAATCCATACATACTGCTCCAAACGTCATATATACATTCAGCTTAGTCCATACATAAGTTACAAGAAACAAAAATCTGATAATTACCAAGTAACATCAAAGTATATGTACAAACTGATTCAAGCTCTAAGCTAAATAATCCTTCTGCCTATCCTCAAGTCACCCCGCTATCGCCTGCCAGTTCTCGCTCTCGTCCCTCGTTTCATTATCTCGAAAAATACACAACCTAATGAGATAATGAATCCCAAAGAGAATAATTTACAATTTAAATATCATTCAAAACCAGCTTGAATATTCACGGTATAACACCGAAATCAGCTCTTCCGAAATCGGGCTCAAAACAAAGTGGAATACATCTTATCTTTAAAAATCGCTTAAACACATGGAAATTGCGGCGTGAATATATCACTAACTGGAAATCAAGCTTTCTTTTTTAAAATCACCATAAAAATCAAATGAAATCCCATGCCCTGTGTATTCAGATCCACGCTGGTTAAGCAAATCCATCAGAACTCAACCCAAATCATCTTCTAATTTGCAGAGTCGTAAGTTCAGTAGAGAATACCTCTCTTATCGCAAAAGGGTGTGATCCGTAACACCAATCACCCGAATCAAGCTTCATATATCAGGGAGTGTGGATCCTGTAACACCAATCACTCACTCAAGGACCTGGTGAGTAAATCAACATCTAGGTATGCGCCCCTAGCATGTGCACATACGCCATAATTCTCATCCTCATACGCCTTATTCAACTCACATGCACTCTGGGGCCGGCTTATTCCTCGTGGTTCCAGTGTATCACGCCTAAATCACAACGTTTCCCCGTGGTAGGTTATCCACCCTTATACTCCCTAAACCTTTCTTAGGGTCGCCCTGGTTTCCAACGACAAGAACTCCTAACTCAAGACAAAGCAACTCGGATAAAAAGTACGTTTCTGCTTTAAAAGCTTCCTCGCACGAGGTGAATACTTAACTACGTCATCCCATACCTGCGCTTATCAAGCACCAACCCTAAGTAAATCTCACCCTAAAGGCATCTAAACTCGATAAACAAGGTGTCTAACATGCAATTAGGGGGTTTTCAAAGACATTTCGTGCATGCAATTTTATCCCATCGAAAGCAAAGATCGCAATTCCATACAAATCGTCTAAATCGCTTAGGGTATTCACTAAATCAATTCTAGTGTTCTTGAAGTGTAAATTATCCTACCTGTCACCCCGCCGCTTGAATTCAAATCGGGATCGCGGACAATCTCGCTTCGAGCCCACTTAATTCCCTGGACAAGAAATTGAATATTTAGGTTCGCCACGTCATCCAATTTTCAATCCGTAAACTGCCATAAGTATACGCCACCTAGGTTAATTAATTGCCCACTACGCTCGGGCAAATGCTATTTCAATCATATAACATCGCGGGAAAACTGACCTTACCATCAGCGTTCGGATTATGGAATTCTACACGTCCCTGATTCTCAGCCTGGGATGCATCGCCCCAGAACTTGACTGGCCAAGATTTGGCTGAGCCACCTACAAGACTACGGACGCATGGCAGACGCGGATCGCACGGTACAGCAGGTGCGCTTTGTCTCGAATCACACCACTGGTGTGAAGCCCGGTAAGCCTGCAGGAGTCCGAATACTGCAGTGGTGGCGACTGGCAGTGACCACTACACGCTTGAACAAGTTTCTCCGGGCCATCGGCGAGTTTTCGCACGGCGGACGGCAGCTGCTGCCTCGTGATCCGCTGGCTGCCTCCGGGCCTCCGACCCGCGTCACGCCGAAGCATCGAGGCACCGCGCAAATGGTTACACTTGCGGTGGGGGCGGCGGACTGGTCAATCTGGCTTCGGACGCATACGCTGCAGATCAGTCGGGAAATTTCGTCGCGAGCGCAGGGAAAACGCGCATTTTTTCTAAGGCTGGGCCTCCGGCTACCGCCGGCACGCGTGGTTGGTCAGCCGTGGCTGGTGGGCGCGAGGGTCGCTTGCCATTGGTACCTTGCAGGCGCCCACCTGGGTGATTGTAAGGTGCCGCCGCTCAGCACTGCAGGAGGAAGGTGGAGAGAGAAAGGAGAGGAAGAGAGAGAGTGTGGTGGAGGAGAGAGTGAACAATGGGAGAAATGGCTGGCTTTCGCGACACTTGAAGCCTCCAGGGCGATCATCCGACTTTTCCCAGGCCACCCTGGGATCTTTGCAGGCTCAAGATCCCTCCAGACGTTGGCACGCATTTCCATGCGAAAGTCTTGGGTCTCCGCCAACGAAAGTGACGCACCTAAACTCCTTCCGCCGGGCCGATCGCCGACACATTTCTTTCACGTTGATCGAAGTTTCGCTTCAAGCGACCTTTCCGTGGTCAAGTCATTATCCTCAAAATACGTGGTCAGCTCGCTTTGATTGGGATTAAAAAGTTAAAATCAAGTTTTATCTTTAAAAATTCTTTAAAAATTTTCTTTTTCGAATCTTTCCGTTAGTTACATTCTCCCCTTAAAAGAAATTTTGTCCTCAAAATTCAGGCACCGTAGAAACAGCTTCCCCAGATATCTTTGTCTCATTTCATCTTCTTTCTCCCACGCTATTTCCTCGCCAGATGCGACATCCCGCCAGCAAGTACCTTAACTAAAGGGATCATTTTTATCAAGCTGCTAGTCTTATAGTCAAGGATTTGAACAGAGTGTATTCATAAGTCAAATTTTCCTTTAATATTATCGATTGATTCTCTAACATGCGCAGGATCCTGGGGACATATTTACTAAGTCGGGAGACGTGTGAAACATCATGCAGGTTGGACAAATGGGGAGGTAACGCTAATTTGGTAGGCAACGGGACCGACTCTTTGTAAAATTTGGAATGGTCCTAGGAATCTAGGGGACTTAGTTTCTAGTTCTTATCTGCCTACCAATACCCGGGGTGGGTGGGGGGACACTCCGTAAATACGCGGATCTCCCTCAAGTTAAATTCCGCAAAGTGCCTTCTTCTCTTGTTGGGAGCATAAGATTCTTGCCTCTGTCAAAGGCGTACAAATGCCTCTCCTATCTTTTCCCTCGATCATTTTAATTTGATCGCTGGTTTTCTTGCACCATTTCAGGTCCCAACAATGCATCTCTTCCATCTCTACCCTGAACTTAGCAAGGTGACTTACATAAACTCCTTCCCATACAGAGTCTCACAGCGGCTCTGCCATGCCAATGGTAGAGCAAGGGATAATCAAGCATATTGTATGCAAACTCTGTATCAATCTATAGTAGTTTATCCATCCAACTTCCTTTCTCTGCTCAAGCACACACGCCCAACATGTCTTCTAGTGGTTTGAATAGTCCTCTACGTAGACCGCTCGTCACAGCCTGAGGGATGGTAGGTCAGGCTAAATTTAAGCCGGGTTCCTCAAGGTCATTGTCAGTGGATTTGCCAAAATCTCAAGTAAAACTCTAGGGTCTCGATCGTGACACTATACCTCCGACTTTGTATTCCACATGTAGTCTTACAATTTCCTCAAGGTATACTTTGGCTAATTTTCTCCATGTGGAGTAACGCATTTTATCGTGTGCAAAAAGTGTGCAAGACACTTGGTCAACCTATCCACTATCACCCAAATGGCATCAAATCACGGGTGTTCTAGGTAATCCAACCACTTTAAAATCCAGCAAAAGTGATTTGATCCCATTTCCTCTCTGGTATCTCCAATGGCTTAAGTAGAAGCTCCGCAATGGTTTCCTCGATGTTTATCAATTTAACCTCGTTGACAAGTCAAAACAGGCATTCACGTAATCCGTGATATCTTTCTCGGCATACCAGGCCACCAAAAATTTCTCTCTTAAATCTCGACACATCTTGGAACAATACGCGTGGTGGATAGTGTAATGGCTTCTGTGGAGCTTTTCCGCTAACACTTTTTCCTTTTAATTCTTGATGGTTTGGGGATTACTATTCTCTTTCTAAACATTAAAACTCCATCAGTGCTACAATCCAAAGTCGGGTTGGTCTCGCATATACACTCCGCGATTCATCCTCGAGTCGGGCTTGTTTAATTAATTCTCTCAGCCATGTGTTATCAAAAAAGTCAGCTCATCACTAATCTTCGCAGTGAAATGAGATTACGCTGCCAGGCTAAGGTTCCCAAAATCCTCAAGTAATCTCATCTCACTAATCATTAAACCTGCAAGCATTGTCAGAGTGACTTTCGCTTAATGTGCATCTGGCCACAACATTTTGCTTTCCCCCGCATGATATATTTCAATTCAAAAATCAAAGTTCTTCTTTCAAGTATTCTACCCACTCACGCTGCCTCATATTTAATTCTCTTCCGATCAAACAAATACCTAAGGTTTCCATGATCACTATATACCCTCGAATACCGCGCCATACTGTGTAATGTTCTCCAAATCTTTAGGGCAAACACACAACTACAGCCTAATTCTAAGTCATGGGTGGGATAGTTCTCCCTCTAGGGGCAGTGTTTCCAAATTGTCGCTGATGCATAAGCCACAACTTTCCCATCCTCGCCAGAGATCAAAACACAACCTAGGCCTAAAGATGCATCTGTATACAAAGTAAAGCGGTTCTAGGGTTTCGAATAATTAGTACATGGAGCGGTGGTCAATTTCTCTTCGGACCTGAAAACTAGCGTCTCACACCGCTTCGCCTCCATTCAAAGTCTACCCCTTTCCGAAAGTTAATCAAACCGGGTCAATGGCACAATTATCCGCGTGAAAATCCTTGAATGAATTTCCGATCAATAACTCCTGGCCAAACCCAAGAAACTCCTAATCTTTGGTGATCGCCTTAGGTTTCCATCCCAATCTAATATCGCTTCAATTTTCTTTGGGTCTGACCGCCATTCCTTTTCCCATTTACCACACGTCCTAAAAATTTCACTTCTTCTAACCAAAACTCACATTCTCTCTCCGCAAAGCTTTGCATACAGTTGTTTCTCTTCCAAGATCTCAGAACACCGTGTTAAGATGTCAAGGGCAATGCCTTTCGTGGAGTTCTTGGAATATACTAAGATATCGCCAATGAACACCACAACAAATCGATCTAAATAGGCCTGGGAAAATTGTCATATAATCCATAAAGACAATGTGGTGCATTCTGGGTTGAATCCAAACGGCATCACTAAAAACTCAGAATAATGGCCAGATCTCTTTGCTCCTGAATGTCGCCTTGGGAATATCCTCCTCTCTAACCCTAACTGTGGTATCCTCTGACCTTAAATCTATCTTAGAAAATACGTCAATACGGCCGCTTTGCAATCGACTTCAAACAAATCGTCAATACGTGGCAATGTGGTATTTGTTCTTAATGGTCACCTTATTCAATTGTCTGTGAATCAATACACATTGCCTTAAACTCCCGCTTTTTCTTTCTTTTCTTTACGAATAAGACACTGAGCCTTCATACGGTGAGTACACTTGGCCTAACGCAACCCCTTCTTCTCCAACATGCCTTCACGATTTGGACTTTAATTTCTCTCAATTTCCATGTGGGCCATACGATACGGGTCATAGCTATTGGACCCGCTTCCTAATTAGGGTCAATCGGTGAATCTTCTATTCTCCTCTAGGTGGTGGTAGCTACAAATTTCCAAAGGAAATACCTCCTGAAAGTCGCTTACAACAATCGGGATTTGACTTAATCTATCCTCGCTACTCTACCTCGCAGAGATTGAGGGACATATCACCTATCTCACAAGTTCTCGTCTATTAGCCACGCTATTGTGCACATTATCTAGATAAGTAATCGTCTCCTTCTGAACTAATTCAACAAGACCATTGACCTAGTCAACCAATCCATTCCCAAAATAACGCCGATCCTCCCGACAATGGTATACACACTGTCAAGTCCACAAGAAATAAGTGTATCTTCAATGGTTAAAGCGGCAATTTAGCATATTCGTGGGGACATACAGTTGCGGGCTTCTCCCAAGGGTGTGGATATGTATAGGTCACAGTGGTTGAAAGGGGCTCGAACAGGTAATTCCTTATTCGTGCCTTCTATGCGATGCATCAAGCAATAAAGGAGTGCAGAAGTATCTTAATCAAATAATACTATCAAAGAAAAATTATAAATTTTACTCTCTACCCCGCATCAAGCCCGAGGACCTCGCTGACGCTGGCAAAGATTCATGGTAAAAACTCTCCTGGAGCTTGTGGGTCTTCTTGGCTACCGTGATGTCGGGCCTATCTCCCGTGGAAGGGCAAAGATCTCCGCCACGTGTCCCTGCGGCTGCCTCCACATCTATAACACCCGAGGGAGTCCGATGCCGCAGGCTCAGTATTTGGATGTCCTGGGGTACCACACTTCCGGACAAAGAGTATTATCACGTCCGCTTCTCCCACTGCTACTAGAAGCCCCTGGTTTGCAAGCTTTAAACATACCGCTTCTTACATTCGTATTTCTGGGCGCTTGTCCGGGGCTTCTGCCTCAGACGTCAGCTGTCATATATTTTGAGCCTGTTTTTTCACTTTAAATTCTTGCTCGCACTTCGCACTTATTCACCAAAGCCGTGGCAAAGTCTCGGAATCTCCAGGGGTAGCCAACCGAAGTCTTCATAGGTAGATCGAGGCCTTCTTCTAGTTGTTTTCGCTTTCCAAGCCTTCATCAGAACGCATTCGCAGCAAGGCAGAGTACCTTGATAATTCCCTCAAATCCTGCTTCGTATACTCGCTAAACGGCTCGCTCTCCCCCCTGGGTAGAGCCTTTCAGAACCGAAGCCTTTTGCTTCGCTTTCACGCTTCTCAGCGGATATACTCGATCCATGAAGACTCTCTTGAAAGATTCCTAAGTCGCTGGATGCTCTCGCTTCTCCATCAATTTGCCAGGCATAAGACCGCTCCACCAAAGTTCGCCTTCGTCCTTCAAAGATATATGTTGCATATGTGACTTTTCTCGTTTCTTCGTCGTGACCGCAACAACCTGAAAATCTTTTCAATTCCTTTTTTATCCAAGCTTCCACGTGCCAAGATTTTCGGTTCGTAGGCAAGACTGCGGAACGCGAGATGGACCCGCTTCCTCGAATTCAATCTATCCCCTGGAGATAGTGGATTCACGCCCGTTGGGTGCGGCTCCCACAAGCTGCTTGCCTGTCTCTATCATCCCATTGCCTTTGTTCTCATTGCATTGGCACCGGTAGCAGGGCCTTCAGGTCTCTGCGGCATCGGCCATTAACTGGACAGATTCCATCATCTCAATGCATGTCAACCTCGGGCCTCCATGCTACCACTACCTCGACGGACGACCTCGGCCGGTGCTTCTCGTGCTTTCGCCTTCCTCAGCTTCCACGCTGGTGGCGTCTCCCTCGCTTAGATTCTCCTCCGCTATGTTTATCTCGATACGTAAAACAAACAGATCAGGCACTACAGCCAATCGGGCAATACTCACCGTAAGTACATCAAAATCATCATTCCGCTTCATTATCAATTCAAATCAGGTCCTATCACGCCAGAGTCAAATCAATCAAAATCCTAAAGTCGGCATAGCCCGAAGATTTAAAGTCCTAAGTCCACTAAAACCAGTAAGATCTGACAAACAGGGCTCTATACCATTGTTAATTGTAATCGACTTCCCTTAATACGCCATGACGCGATGCTCGCCTGATTAGCAGTAAGCATACGCGGGCATTCTCAATGTTTATTCCCTATGTGGGAACGCCGTGGATCGCCATCGTCGAGCGTAACTCCAAATAGATTCTCCGTTATCCATCTCAGATTCCGCTCAACCCTGATTCTAATTGTAACGCACTCTCTAATACTTACACGCGATGCTCGCCGATTAGCGAAGCATATGCGGGCATTCACGTTTATTCCTACGCTGTGAACGCTGTGGATCAAGCACGGGCCGAGCGTAACTCAAATAGATTCTCCTGCTATCTATCTGTATTCCGTCAACCCCGATTCACACGCAAATAACTAAATACACATACATATATTTCATCAATAATAACTCTGGAATGAAATCTAAAACTGATATACATGTCTCATTATACCATTCATACACACATTTCAATTCAAATCCATAAGTTTACTACCGTAAGAGTTCTACTCGAAAAATCCGAAGAAGAGTTTCCTCTCGTGAATTTGGTCAACATATCCCAAGTACGTAATCAACTCGCTTAAAACGTAATAACCACCTCAATGTAATACAGAAGAAACATACTAATATAAATCCATACACCGTAACATTAATTCATCGCTACAATCCATACATACTGCCTCAAACGCCATAGTATACATTCAGCTCTCAGTCCATAAGCATAAGTTAGGCGCTAGAAACAAAACTGATAATTAATAGTGTCATCAAAGTATATGTACAAACGATTCTGCTTCTAAGCTAAATAATCCTCCGTTTATCCCTCAAGTCACCCTCGCTATCGCCTGGCCTCAGCTTCGTCCCTCGTTTCATCCGAAAGTACACAACCTAATGAGATATGAATCCTCAAGTAGAATAATTCTACAATTTAAATATCATTCTAAAACCATTGAATACTCGCAACAAGCGCGAACACCGTAAATCGCCTTCCCAAATCAGTTCGAAACAAAGGAATACCTTATCTTTAAAATCGCTTAAACACATGGAAATCATGCGGCAAGAATATATCACAACTGAAACTGCTTTAAAATCACCATAAAAATCAAATGAAATCCCATGGCCCTGTGTATCTCGAATCCACGCTGGTTACAAAATCCACCTGCGAACTCGAACTCTAAATCATCTTCTAATTGCACGTGAAGTCTAGAGGAGAATACTCTCTTATCGCTGGGTGTGATCCGTGAACACCAATCACCCGAATCAAGCCTATATTGTGAGTGTGGGATCCGGTGATACACCAATCACTCACTCAAGGATCGTGTGAGAATCAACATCTAGGGCGCAGCCCTCAGCATGTGCACATACGCCAATTCTCATCCTCATACAGCCTATATTCGAACTCACATGCACTTCCTGGCTTCTGGGCTATTCCCTCGTGTGGTTCAGGGTATCACGCCTAAATCACAACATGCTTCCCGTGTAGGTTATCCACCCTTATACTCCCTAAACCTTTCTTAGTGGTCGCCTGGTTTTAACGCGCTAATCCCTAACTCAAGACAAAAGCAAATCTGATAAAAATAAGTTTCAAGCTTTAAAAGCTTCCCTGCATCAGGTGGATACTTAACGGTCAGCCATTGGTCCCATACCATGGCTTATCAAGTACCCAACCCTAAGTAAATCTGCCCTAAAGGCATCTAAACTCGATAAACAAGGTGTCTAACATGCAATTAGGGTTTTCAGCACACAGGCATGCAATTTTATTCCATCTGAAAGCAAAAGACGCAATTCCATACAAATCGCCTAAATCAAGTAGGGTATTCACTAAATCAATTCTAGTGGTTCCTCGAAGTGTAAATTATCCTACCTCGGTTCCTCGGCCGCCTCAATTCAAATCAGACTCAGGAAATCTTTCGATTGTCGGGAGCCTCCAATTAATTCCTCTCGACATGAAATTGAATATTTAGATTCGCCACGCCATCCAATTTTCAATCCTAAACCCGTTAATAATAATAATAATACAAAGCTTACTCATAGGGTTAATTAGAATTGCCTAATTACGCTTCGCAGCCATTTCAATCACATAACATCGCTTTGGGAAAAAACGACCTACCATCGGTGTTCTGGATTATGGAATTCTACGTCCCTATGATCTCTGGGCCAGGATGTGCATCGCCCAGGAACCTCGGCAAGAGATTCGGCGGGAGACACTGGACACAACATGCATGGCATTTACGGAGAAAGACTGGCACTACGCGAGGTGCGCTTTGTCCCGAAAATCACACCATCTGGTGGAAGCCTCGTGAAGTCTCGTGAGTCCGAATACGGTGGTGGCATCTGCCAAGGCTTCACTGGCCGCTTGAATCCAGGGAGTTTTCCGCCACGGCGAGTCTTCGCGACTACGGACGTATGCTGCTTTGCTGCCTCGATCCAAGGTCGCCGTCTCGGCCTCGACTTTCGATCGGCACGATAGCAGTCGGGAGGCAACCGGCGCCGCACGCCGGCTACACGTGGTGGAACAGGAAGGGATTTGGATCGGTCAATCTGCTGTTTGACGGCACAAGATCTGGTCCGGGAAATTCTACGATGGCTAGGAAAATGATACGCCGCTTTCCGGCGTCCCGCTGCCGTCACAGGTTGCCCAAGCGGTGGTATGTTGGTTACATTGGTGGTTGTCACAAGGTACGCGAGGGCCGGCTTGCTGGTACAGACTTTGGCAGCCCCACTTCTGCGGCCGTGGTGGCTGTCACTTCGTGGGAGGAAGGTGGAGAGAGAGAAAAAGAGAGAAGAGAGAGGGAGAGGGTGGCAGAGGAGAGGGAGAGTGAAATGGGAGAAATGGCGGGCAAGCCGCGGAATTTAAAGCCTCACAGTGGCGATCCCGACTTTTCCTAAAGCACCGGGGATCTTTTTAGGGTGCTCGGCATCCCTCCAGATCGCTGGCACGCATTTCCATGCTAAAGTCTTGGCCTCCGCCAAACGAAAGTGACGCACGACGAACTCCTTCCGCTGGTTTTCTTCGATCGTCTTTGATTACATTTCTTTCCTCGCTTGATCGAAGTTTCTCGCTTCAAGCTTTACCTTACATCGGTCAAGTCATTATCCTCAAAATACGTGTCAGGCTTCTGAAGTTTGATTGGGATTAGGGTTAAAATCAAGTTTTATCTTTTAAAATTCTTTAAAAATTCTTTCTTGAATCTTTCCCGCTGTTACATACATCAAGATATTTTCAAGAAAGTGAAATTTCATTCCTTGAAGCTTATTAGAATTTTAAAGAGATGTACATTAATATTATTTTTCTAAAGAAAGGAAAATGTTTATTCTTGAAGCTTATTAGAATTTTAAAGAGATGTATATTAGTATTATTTCTTTCTAAGAAAGGGAAATTTATTCTTGAAGCTTATTAGAATTTTAAAGAGATGTACATTAGTATTATTTTTCAAGAAAGGGAAATTTATTCTTGAAGCTTATTAGAATTTTAAAGAGATGTACATTAGTATTATTTTTCAAGAGAAAGCAGGAATTTCTATTCTTGAAGCCTATTAGGGAATTTTTAAAGAGATGTACATTAGTATTATTTTTCAAGAAAAGTGAAATTTATTCTTGAAGCTTATTAGAATTTTAAAGAGATGTAGCATTAGTATTATTTGTTTCCAAGAAAGTGGAAATTTATTCTTGAAGCTTATTAGAATTTTTAAAGAGGAGATGTACATTAGTATTATTTTTCAAGAAAGTAAATTTATTCTTTGAAGCTTATTAGGAATCTTTATTTAAAGAGATGTATATTAGTATTATTTTTCAAGAAAGGGAATTTTATTCTTGAAGCTTATTAGAATTTTAAAGAGATGTAAGATTAGTATTATTTTTCAAGAAAGTGGAATTTTATTCCTTTCCAAGCTCATTAGAATTTTAAAGAGATGTACATTAGTATTATTTTTCAAGAAAGGGAAATTTATTCTTGAAGCTTATTAGAATCTTTAAAGAGATGTACATTAGTATTATTTCTTTTCCAAGAAAGGAAATTTTATTCTTGAAGCTCATTAGAATTTTTTAAAGAGATGTATATTAGTATTATTTTTCAAGAAAGGGAAATTTATTCTTTGAAGCTTATTAGAATTTTAAAGAGATGTATATTAGTATTATTTTTTCAAAGAAAGGGAAATTATATTCCTTTAAGCTTATTAGAATTTTCAAGAGATGTATATTAGTATTATTTTTCAAGAAAGGGAATTCATCTCTTCAAGCTTATTAGAATTTCCTTTCAAGAGATGTACATTAGTATTATTTTTCCAAGAAAGGGAAATTTATTTCTTGAAGCTTATTAGAATTTTAAAGAGATGTACATTAGTATTATTTTTCAAGAAAGGGAAATTTAATATTCCCCTGAAGCTTATTAGAATTCTTAAAGAGATGTACATTTAGTATTATTTCTTCAAGAAAGGGAAATTTATTCTTGAAGCTTATTAGAATTCTTAAAGGAGATGTACAGTATTAGTATTATTTTTCAAGAAAGGGAAATTTATCTCTCAAGCTTCTATTAGAATTTTAAAAGAGAGATGTACATTAGTATTTATTTTTTCAAGAAAGTGAATTTATTCTTGAAACTTATTAGAATTTTAAAGAGATGTACATTAAAGTATTATTTTCCAAAGAAAGGGAAATTTATTCTTGAAGCTCCATTAGAATTTTAAAGAGATGTGTATATTAGTATTTTATTTTTTCAAGAAAGTGAAATTTATTCTTGAAGCTTTATTGAGAACTTTAAAGAGAGATGTATATTAAGAAGTATTTTATTTTTCAAGAAAGGTTGAAATTTATTCTCAAGTTTATATTAGAATTTTAAAGAGATGTATATTAGTATTATTTTTTCAAGAAAGGGAAATTTATTCTCTGAAGCTTATTAGAATTTTAATAGAGATGTACATTAGTATTATTTTTCAATGAAAGTGGAAATTTATTCTCTTGAAGCTCATGTTATTTAGAATTTTGCAAAGAGATGTATATTAGTATTATTTTTCAAGAAAGTGAATTTCATCATTCTTGAAGCTTATTAGAATTTTAAAGAGATGTGTACATTAGTGGATTATTTTCCAAGGTTAAAGGGAAATTTATTCTTAAAGCTTATTAGAATTTTAAAGAGATGTATATTAGTATTATTTTTCAAGGAAAGGAAATTTATCTCTTGAGAGCTTTATTAGAATTTTCAAGAGATGTACATTAGGTGTATTATTTTTCAAGAAAGGGAAATTTATTCTTGAAGCTCATTAGGAATTTTAAAGAGATGTATATTAGTATTTATTTTTTCAAGAAAGGGAAATTTATTCTCTGAATAGCTTTCATTAGAATTTTAAGAGAGATGTGCATATTAGTATTATTTTTTCAAGAAAGTGAATTTTATTCTCTTCAAGCTTATTAGAATTTCCTAAAGCGATGTACATTAGTATTTATTTTCCAAGAAAGGGAAATTCATTCTTGAAGCTTATTAGAATTTAGAAAAGAGATGTACATTAGTATATTATTTTCCAAGGAAAGGAATTTTAGTGTCTTGAAGCTCATTAGAATTCTCTTAAAGAGATGTACATTAGTATTATTCTTTCACAGTAGTGAAATTTATTCCTATTGAAACTTATTAAAATTTCAAAGAGATCTACATTAGTATTATTTTTCAAGAAAGTGAAATTTCATCTCTTGAAGCTTATTTAGAACTTATAGTAAAGAGATGTACATTAGTATTATTTTTCAAAAGGAAAGGGAATTTATTTTCTTCAACCTTATTAGAATCTCTTTTCAAGAGATGTATGATTCTAGTATTATTTTTCAAGAAAGGGATAAATCTTTATTCCTGAAGCTTATTAGAATTTCTCAAGAGATGTAGCATTAGTATTATTTTTTTCAAGAAAGGAAATTTATTCTTAAAGCTTATTAGAATTTTTAAAATAGATGTACATTAGTATTATTTTCTCAAGAAAGGGAAATTTATTGTTGAAGCTTATTAGAATTTTCTTCAAGAGATGTACATTAGTATTATTTTTCAAAGAAAGGGAAATTTATTCTTTAAGCCATATTAGAAGCTTGAAGAGATGTACATTAGGTTTATTTTTCAAGAAAGTAAATTTATTCTTGAAGCTTATTAGAATTTTAAAGAGATGTACATTAGTATTATTTTGAAAGAAAGGAAATTTATTCTTGAATCTCACATAACTCAAAGAGATATATATTAGTATTATTTTTCAAGAAAGTGGAATTTCATTCCTGAAGCTTATTATAGAATTTCAAAGAGATGTGTACATTAGTATTTTTAATTTTGCAAGAAAGCAACTTTATTCTTTAAGTTTCTAGATTAGAATTTTAAAGGGATGTAAGATGAGTACATTTTTCATGAAATATAATTTCATTCCTGAAGCTTATTAGAAATTTCAAGAGATGTACATTAGTATTATTTTACAAGAAAGGGAAATTTATTCTTGAAGCTCATTAGAATTTAAGAAGTGATGTAAGATAGTATTATTTTTTCAAGAAAGGAAATTTATTCTTGAAGCTTATTAGAATTTTAAAGAGATGTACATTAGTATTATTTTTCAAGAAAGGGAAATTTATTCTTGAAGCTTATTAGAATTTTAAAGAGATGTACATTAGTATTATTTTTCAAGAAAGGAAATTTATTCTTGAAGCTTATTAGAATTTTAAAGAGATGTACATTAGTATTATTTTTCAAGAAAGGAAATTTATTCTTGAAGCTTATTAGAATTTTAAAGAGATGTACATTAGTATTATTTTTCAAGAAAGGAAATTTATTCTTGAAGCTTATTAGAATTTTAAAGAGATGTACATTAGTATTATTTTTCAAGAAAGGGAAATTTATTCTTGAAGCTTATTAGAATTTTAAAGAGATGTACATTAGTATTATTTTTCAAGAAAGGAATTTTATTCTTGAAGCTTATTAGAATTTTAAAGAGATGTACATTAGTATTATTTTTCAAGAAAGGGAAATTTATTCTTGAAGCTTATTAGAATTTTAAAGAGATGTACATTAGTATTATTTTTCAAGAAAGGGAAATTTATTCTTGAAGCTTATTAGAATTTTAAAGAGATGTACATTAGTATTATTTTTCAAGAAAGGGAAATTTATTCTTGAAGCTTATTAGAATTTTAAAGAGATGTACATTAGTATTATTTTTCAAGAAAGGAATTTATTCTTGAAGCTTATTAGAATTTTAAAGAGATGTACATTAGTATTATTTTTCAAGAAAGGAAATTTATTCTTGAAGCTTATTAGAATTTTAAAGAGATGTACATTAGTATTATTTTTCAAGAAAGGGAAATTTATTCTTGAAGCTTATTAGAATTTTAAAGAGATGTACATTAGTATTATTTTTCAAGAAAGGGAAATTTATTCTTGAAGCTTATTAGAATTTTAAAGAGATGTACATTAGTATTATTTTTCAAGAAAGGAAATTTATTCTTGAAGCTTATTAGAATTTTAAAGAGATGTACATTAGTATTATTTTTCAAGAAAGGAAATTTATTCTTGAAGCTTATTAGAATTTTAAAGAGATGTACATTAGTATTATTTTTCAAGAAAGGAAATTTATTCTTGAAGCTTATTAGAATTTTAAAGAGATGTACATTAGTATTATTTTTCAAGAAAGGAAATTTATTCTTGAAGCTTATTAGAATTTTAAAGAGATGTACATTAGTATTATTTTTCAAGAAAGGAAATTTATTCTTGAAGCTTATTAGAATTTTAAAGAGATGTACGTTAGTATTATTTTTCAAGAAAGGGAATTTTATTCTTGAAGCTTATTAGAATTTTAAAGAGATGTACGTTAGTATTATTTTTCAAGAAAGGGAATTTCATTCCTGAAGCTTATTAGAATTTTAAAGAGATGTACATTAGTATTATTTTTCAAGAAAGGAAATTTATTCTTGAAGCTTATTAGAATTTTAAAGAGATGTACATTAGTATTATTTTTCAAGAAAGGAAATTTATTCTTGAAGCTTATTAGAATTTTAAAGAGATGTACATTAGTATTATTTTTCAAGAAAGGAAATTTATTCTTGAAGCTTATTAGAATTTTAAAGAGATGTACATTAGTATTATTTTTCAAGAAAGGGAAATTTATTCTTGAAGCTTATTAGAATTTTAAAGAGATGTACATTAGTATTATTTTTCAAGAAAGGAAATTTATTCTTGAAGCTTATTAGAATTTTAAAGAGATGTACATTAGTATTATTTTTCAAGAAAGGAAATTTATTCTTGAAGCTTATTAGAATTTTAAAGAGATGTACATTAGTATTATTTTTCAAGAAAGGAAATTTATTCTTGAAGCTTATTAGAATTTTAAAGAGATGTACATTAGTATTATTTTTCAAGAAAGGAATTTTATTCTTGAAGCTTATTAGAATTTTAAAGAGATGTACATTAGTATTATTTTTCAAGAAAGGAAATTTATTCTTGAAGCTTATTAGAATTTTAAAGAGATGTACATTAGTATTATTTTTCAAGAAAGGAAATTTATTCTTGAAGCTTATTAGAATTTTCAAGAGATGTACATTAGTATTATTTTCCAAGAAAGGGAAATTTATTCTTGAAGCTCATTAGAATTTTCAAGAGATGTATGTTAGTATTATTTTTCAAGAAAGGGAAATTTATTCTCGAAGCTCATTAGAATTTTAAAGAGATGTATATTAGTATTATTTTTCAAGAAAGGGAATTTATTCTTGAAGCTTATTAGAATTTTAAAGAGATGTATATTAGTACTATTTTTCAAGAAAGGGAATTTCTTCCCTGAAGCTTATTAGAAATTTCAAGAGATGTACATTAGTATTATTTTTCAAGAAAGGGAAATTTATTCTTGAAGCTTATTAGAATTTTAAAGAGATGTACATTAGTATTATTTTGCAAGAAAGGGAAATTTATTCTTGAATCTCATTAGAATTTTAAAGAGATGTACATTAGTATTATTTTTCAAGAAATGGAAATTTATTCTTGAAGCTTATTAGAATTTTAAAGAGATGTATATTAGTATTATTTTTCAAGAAAAGGAATTTATTCTTGAAGCTTATTAGAATTTTAAAGAGATGTACATTAGTATTATTTTTCAAGAAAGGAAATTTATTCTTGAAGCTTATTAGAATTTTAAAGAGATGTACATTAGTATTATTTTTCAAGAAAGGAAATTTATTCTTGAAGCTTATTAGAATTTTAAAGAGATGTACATTAGTATTATTTTTCAAGAAAGGAAATTTATTCTTGAAGCTTATTAGAATTTTAAAGAGATGTACATTAGTATTATTTTTCAAGAAAGGAAATTTATTCTTGAAGCTCATTAGAATTTTAAAGAGATGTACATTAGTATTATTTTTCAAGAAAGGAAATTTATTCTTGAAGCTTATTAGAATTTTAAAGAGATGTACATTAGTATTATTTTTCAAGAAAGGAAATTTATTCTTGAAGCTCATTAGAATTTTAAAGAGATGTACATTAGTATTATTTTTCAAGAAAGGAAATTTATTCTTGAAGCTTATTAGAATTTTAAAGAGATGTACATTAGTATTATTTTTCAAGAAAGGAAATTTATTCTTGAAGCTTATTAGAATTTTAAAGAGATGCACATTAGTATTATTTTTCAAGAAAGGGAAATTTATTCTTGAAGCTTATTAAAATTTTCAAGAGATGGACAGTAGTATTATTTTTCAAGAAAGGAAATTTATTCTTGAAGCTTATTAGAATTTTAAAAAGATGTACATTAGTATTATTTTTCAAGAAAGGGAAATTTATTCTTGAAGCTTATTAGAATTTTAAAGAGATGTACATTAGTATTATTTTTCAAGAAAGGGAAATTTATTCTTGAAGCTTATTAGAATTTTAAAGAGATGTACATTAGTATTATTTTTCAAGAAAGGGAATTTTATTCTTGAAGCTTATTAGAATTTTAAAGAGATGTACATTAGTATTATTTTTCAAGAAAGGGAAATTTATTCTTGAAGCTTATTAGAATTTTAAAGAGATGTACATTAGTATTATTTTTCAAGAAAGGGAAATTTATTCTTGAAGCTTATTAGAATTTTAAAGAGATGTACATTAGTATTATTTTTCAAGAAAGGAATTTATTCTTGAAGCTTATTAGAATTTTAAAGAGATGTACATTAGTATTATTTTTCAAGAAAGGGAAATTTATTCTTGAAGCTTATTAGAATTTTAAAGAGATGTACATTAGTATTATTTTTCAAGAAAGGGAAATTTATTCTTGAAGCTTATTAGAATTCTAAAGAGATGTACATTAGTATTATTTTTCAAGAAAGGGAAATTTATTCTTGAAGCTTATTAGAATTTTAAAGAGATGTACATTAGTATTATTTTTCAAGAAAGGAAATTTATTCTTGAAGCTTATTAGAATTTTAAAGAGATGTACATTAGTATTATTTTTCAAGAAAGGAAATTTATTCTTGAAGCTTATTAGAATTTTAAAGAGATGTACATTAGTATTATTTTTCAAGAAAGGGAAATTTATTCTTGAAGCTCATTAGAATTTTAAAGAGATGTACATTAGTATTATTTTTCAAGAAAGGAAATTTATTCTTGAAGCTTATTAGAATTTTAAAGAGATGTACATTAGTATTATTTTTTCAAGAAAGGGAAATTTATTCTTGAAGCTTATTAGAATTTTCAAGAGATGTACATTAGTATTATTTTTCAAGAAAGGGAAATTTATTCTTGAAGCTCATTAGAATTTTAAAGAGATGCACATTAGTATTATTTTTCAAGAAAAGGAAATTTATTCTTGAAGCTTGTTAGAATTTTAAAGAGATGTACATTAGTATTAATTTTCAAGAAAGGGAAATTTATTCTTGAAGCTTATTAGAATTTTAAAGAGATGTACATTAGTATTATTTTTCAAGAAAGGGAAATTTATTCTTGAAGCTTATTAGAATTTTAAAGAGATGTACATTAGTATTATTTTTCAAGAAAGGAAATTTATTCTTGAAGCTTATTAGAATTTTAAAGAGATGTACATTAGTATTATTTTTCAAGAAAGGGAAATTTATTCTTGAAGCTTATTAGAATTTTAAAGAGACGTACATTAGTATTATTTTTCAAGAAAGGGAAATTTATTCTTGAAGCTTATTAGAATTTTAAAGAGATGTACATTAGTATTATTTTTCAAGAAAGGAAATTTATTCTTGAAGCTTATTAGAATTTTAAAGAGATGTACATTAGTATTATTTTTCAAGAAAGGGAAATTTATTCTTGAAGCTTATTAGAATTTTAAAGAGATGTACATTAGTATTATTTTTCAAGAAAGGGAATTTATTCTTGAAGCTTATTAGAATTTTAAAGAGATGTACATTAGTATTATTTTTCAAGAAAGGAAATTTATTCTTGAAGCTTATTAGAATTTTAAAGAGATGTACATTAGTATTATTTTTCAAGAAAGGGAAATTTATTCTTGAAGCTTATTAGAATTTTAAAGAGATGTACATTAGTATTATTTTTCAAGAAAGGAAATTTATTCTTGAAGCTTATTAGAATTTTAAAGAGATGTACATTAGTATTATTTTTCAAGAAAGGAAATTTATTCTTGAAGCTTATTAGAATTTTAAAGAGATGGACATTAGTATTATTTTTCAAGAAAGGGAAATTTATTCTTGAAGCTTATTAGAATTTTAAAGAGATGTACATTAGTATTATTTTTCAAGAAAGGGAATTTATTCTTGAAGCTCATTAGAATTTTAAAGAGATGTACATTAGTATTATTTTTCAAGAAAGGGAAATTTATTCTTGAAGCTTATTAGAATTTTAAAGAGATGTACATTAGTATTATTTTTCAAGAAAGGAAATTTATTCTTGAAGCTTATTAGAATTTTAAAGAGATGTACATTAGTATTATTTTTCAAGAAAGGAAATTTATTCTTGAAGCTTATTAGAATTTTAAAGAGATGTACATTAGTATTATTTTTCAAGAAAGGGAAATTTATTCTTGAAGCTTATTAGAATTTTAAAGAGATGTACATTAGTATTATTTTTCAAGAAAGGGAAATTTATTCTTGAAGCTTATTAGAATTTTAAAGAGATGTACATTAGTATTATTTTTCAAGAAAGGAAATTTATTCTTGAAGCTTATTAGAATTTTAAAGAGATGTACATTAGTATTATTTTTCAAGAAAGGGAAATTTATTCTTGAAGCTTATTAGAATTTTAAAGAGATGTACATTAGTATTATTTTTCAAGAAAGGGAAATTTATTCTTGAAGCTTATTAGAATTTTAAAGAGATGTACATTAGTATTATTTTTCAAGAAAGGAAATTTATTCTTGAAGCTTATTAGAATTTTAAAGAGATGTACATTAGTATTATTTTTCAAGAAAGGGAATTTTATTCTTGAAGCTTATTAGAATTTTAAAGAGATGTACATTAGTATTATTTTTCAAGAAAGGAAATTTATTCTTGAAGCTTATTAGAATTTTAAAGAGATGTTCATTAGTATTATTTTTCAAGAAAGGGAAATTTATTCTTGAAGCTTATTAGAATTTTAAAGAGATGTACATTAGTATTACTTTTCAAGACAGGGAAATTTATTCTTGAAGCTTATTAGAATTTTAAAGAGATGTACATTAGTATTATTTTTCAAGAAAGGGAAATATATTCTTGAAGCTTATTAGAATTTTAAAGAGATGTACATTAGTATTATTTTTCAAGAAAGGGAAATTTATTCTTGAAGCTTATTAGAATTTTAAAGAGATGTACATTAGTATTATTTTTCAAGAAAGGAAATTTATTCTTGAAGCTTATTAGAATTTTAAAGAGATGTACATTAGTATTATTTTTCAAGAAAGGAAATTTATTCTTGAAGCTTATTAGAATTTTAAAGAGATGTACATTAGTATTATTTTTCAAGAAAGGGAAATTTATTCTTGAAGCTTATTAGAATTTTAAAGAGATGTACATTAGTATTATTTTTCAAGAAAGGGAATTTATTCTTGAAGCTTATTAGAATTTTAAAGAGATGTACATTAGTATTATTTTTCAAGAAAGGAAATTTATTCTTGAAGCTTATTAGAATTTTAAAGAGATGTACATTAGTATTATTTTTCAAGAAAGGGAAATTTATTCTTGAAGCTTATTAGAATTTTAAAGAGATGTACATTAGTATTATTTTTCAAGAAAGGAAATTTATTCTTGAAGCTTATTAGAATTTTAAAGAGATGTACATTAGTATTATTTTTCAAGAAAGGGAAATTTATTCTTGAAGCTTATTAGAATTTTAAAGAGATGTACATTAGTATTATTTTTCAAGAAAGGGAATTTATTCTTGAAGCTCATTAGAATTTTAAAGAGATGTACATTAGTATTATTTTTCAAGAAAGGAAATTTATTCTTGAAGCTTATTAGAATTTTAAAGAGATGTACATTAGTATTATTTTTCAAGAAAGGAAATTTATTCTTGAAGCTCATTAGAATTTTAAAGAGATGTACATTAGTATTATTTTTCAAGAAAGGGAAATTTATTCTTGAAGCTTATTAGAATTTTAAAGAGATGTACATTAGTATTATTTTTCAAGAAAGGGAATTTTATTCTTGAAGCTTATTAGAATTTTAAAGAGATGTACATTAGTATTATTTTTCAAGAAAGGAAATTTATTCTTGAAGCTTATTAGAATTTTAAAGAGATGTACATTAGTATTATTTTTCAAGAAAGGAAATTTATTCTTGAAGCTTATTAGAATTTTAAAGAGATGTACATTAGTATTATTTTTCAAGAAAGGAAATTTATTCTTGAAGCTTATTAGAATTTTAAAGAGATGTACATTAGTATTATTTTTCAAGAAAGGAAATTTATTCTTGAAGCTTATTAGAATTTTAAAGAGATGTACATTAGTATTATTTTTCAAGAAAGGGAAATTTATTCTTGAAGCTCATTAGAATTTTAAAGAGATGTACATTAGTATTATTTTTCAAGAAAGGAAATTTATTCTTGAAGCTTATTAGAATTTTAAAGAGATGTACATTAGTATTATTTTTCAAGAAAGGAAATTTATTCTTGAAGCTTATTAGAATTTTAAAGAGATGTACATTAGTATTATTTTTCAAGAAAGGGAATTTATTCTTGAAGCTTATTAGAATTTTAAAGAGATGTACATTAGTATTATTTTTCAAGAAAGGAAATTTATTCTTGAAGCTCATTAGAATTTTAAAGAGATGTACATTAGTATTATTTTTCAAGAAAGGAAATTTATTCTTGAAGCTTATTAGAATTTTAAAGAGATGTACATTAGTATTATTTTTCAAGAAAGATTTATTCGAAAGAATTTTTAAATTTTTAAAGAATTTTAAAAGATAAAACTTGATTTTAACCCTAATCCCAATCAAACGAAGCTCGACACGTATTTTGAGGATAATGACTTGACACGTAAGGTCGCTTGAAGCCGTAAACTCGATCAAACAGAAAGAAATGTAATCCCGCGATCGAAACGACGGAAGGAGTTTCGCGCGCCACTTTCGTTGACGGAGGCCAGGACTTTTCGCCTGGAAATGCGTGCCAACGCCTGGAAGGGATGCCGACACCCTAAAAGATCCCCGGTGGCCTGGGAAAAGTCGGGATCGCCCTCGAGGCTTTAAATTACGCGAAAGCCCGCCATTTCTCCCATTTCACTCTCTCTCCTCACCACACTCTCTCTCTCTCTCTTTTCTCTCCACCTTCCTCCACCGTGAACGCCACCACAGCCACCGTGGGCCGCCACCAAGGGTACCAACCGACACCATCGCCCACAACCACCAAAGAACCAACCACCGCCACCAACGGCCGCCGAGACGCCGAAAACGCCGCTTCCTCCATCGCGCGAATTTCTCACCGATCGCGCCGTCCGACGCCGTTGACCGTCACCGCTTCACCACCGTAGCCCGAGCCGCCACCGCTTCCAGAGCTCGCCGCCGCCGAAGGAGGCCGGACGCGCCCGGATCGAGGCAAAACGCCGTCCGCCGGCGGGACTCTTCGTGGCCGGAAACACCGCTCAAACGGCCGTGAACCGCCGCCACCACCGTATTCAGACTCCTGAGCTTACGGGCTTCACCGTGGTGTGATTTTCGAGAGAAACCGCACCTGACCGCCGTGCGCCGCCGTGTGCCGCCGTGCCGGAGTTCCTGGACGTGCATCCCGAGAAACTGAGATCACCGGGACGAATTTCCATAATCCGAGCACAGTGGTAAGGTCCGCTTCCCAAAACTGATGTTATATGATTGAAATGGCTGCGAACGTAATTAGCAATTAATTAACCTAGGTAATCGTAACCGGTTTAGATTGAAAATTGGATGACGTGACGAATCTAAATATTCAATTTCATGTCCAGGGAATTAATTGGGCTCGTAAACCGAGATTTCACGAGTCCTCGATTTGAATTGAAGCGACCGAGACCGGTAGGATAATTTACACTTCCCAACCCTAGAATTGATTTAGTGATTACCTAACTGATTTAGACGATTTGTATGGAATTGCGTACTGCTTTCGATGGGATAAAATTGCATGCCTGTGTGCTGAAAACCCTAATTGCATGTTAGACACCTTGTTTATCGAAGTTTAGATGCCTTTAGGCGGATTTACTTAGGGTTGGGTACTTGATAGCCGGTATGGGACTCTAGTTAAGTATTCCTCGACAGAAGCTTTTAAACGAAACTATTTTTATCGATTTAACCTGCATCGAGTTGGGGATTGCGCGTTAAACCAGGACGACCCTAAGAAAGGTTTAGGGAGTATAAGGGTGGATAACCTACACGGGGAAACGTTGTGATTTAGGCGTGATACCCTAGAACCCTGAGGAATAGCCGACCGAGTGCATGTGAGTTCGAATAGATCGTATGAGGATGAGAATTGGCGTATGTGCACATGCTAGGGGACGCCTAGATGTTGATTCTCACCCTGGTCCTTGAGTGAGTGATTGGTGTTACGGATCACACTCACAATATAGGCTTGATTCGGTGATTGGTGTTACGGATCACACCCAACGATAAGAGAGGTATTCTCTCTAGACTACGTGCAATTAGAAGATGATTTAGATTCTATTCTGCATAAAGGATTTGTAACCAACGTGGATTGAGATACACAGGGCATGGGATTTCATTTGATTTTTATGATGATTTTAAAAGAAACAGATTTCAGATTGTGATATATTGCCGCAATTTCCATGTGTTTAAACGATTTTAAAGATAAGGTATTCCATTGTTGAATCGATTTCGGAAGACGATTTCTGTTCGACCACGAGTATTCAACTGTTTTTGAATGATATTTAAATTGTAAATTATTCTATCGGGATTCATATCTCATTAGGTTGTGTACTGTGATGAACAGTGACAAAGGCAGAGCCCAGCACGATAGCCGGGTCGACTTGAGGATAGACAGAGGATTATTTAGCTTAGGCTTGAATCGCTTGTACATATACTTTGATGACACTATTAATTATCGATTTTGTTTCTTGTAACTTATGTATGGACTAGGTGAATGTATATATGACGCTTTGCATAAAGATGTATGGATTGTAGCGATGAATTAATGTTACGGTGTATGGATTTATATTAGTATGTTTATCGCCGTTTTGGATCGGTTGTTACGCTTTAAACAGTGATTCTCAGATTTGGGATATGACCAAATTACGAGGAAACTCGCCGATTTTTGGTAGAACTTACACCAGTAAACTTATGGATTTGAATTGAAATGTGTATGAATGTATAATGAGACATGTATATCGCTTTTAGATTTCATTCCGAGTTATTATTGATGATATATGTATGTGTATTTAGTTAGTCGTGTGTGAATCGTGGTTGAACGGAATCAATGGATAACTGAGAATCTATTTGGGTTACGCCAACCGAAGCGATCCTCGACGTTCCCACATAGGGAATAAACATTCGAATGCCACATATGCTTCCGCTAATCGACGAGCATCGCGTATGACGATTAGGGTCGCATACATACATTAAGTATTATTTTTCAAGAAAGGGAAATTTATTCTTGAAGCTTATTAGAATTTTAAAGAGATGTACATTAGTATTATTTTTCAAGAAAGGGAAATTTATTCTTGAAGCTTATTAGAATTTTAAAGAGATGTACATTAGTATTATTTTTCAAGAAAGGGAAATTTATTCTTGAAGCTTATTAGAATTTTAAAGAGATGTACATTAGTATTATTTTTCAAGAAAGGGAAATTTATTCTTGAATCTTATTATAATTTTAAAGAGATGTACATTAGTATTATTTTTCAAGAAAGGGAAATTTATTCTTGAAGCTTATTAGAATTTTAAAGAGATGTACATTAGTATTATTTTTCAAGAAAGGAAATTTATTCTTGAAGCTTATTAGAATTTTAAAGAGATGTACATTAGTATTATTTTTCAAGAAAGGAAATTTATTCTTGAAGCTTATTAGAATTTTAAAAAGTTGTACATTAGTATTATTTTCCAAGAAAGGGAAATTTATTCTTGAAGCTTATTAGAATTTTAAAGAGATGTACATTAGTATTATTTTTCAAGAAAGGAAATTTATTCTTGAAGCTTATTAGAATTTTAAAGAGATGTACATTAGTATTATTTTTCAAGAAAGGGAAATTTATTCTTGAAGCTTATTAGAATTTTAAAGAGATGTACATTAGTATTATTTTGCAAGAAAGGGAAATTTTATTCTTGAAGCTTATTAGAATTTTAAAGAGATGTACATTAGTATTATTTTTCAAGAAAGGAAATTTATTCTTGAAGCTTATTAGAATTTTAAAGAGATGTACATTAGTATTATTTTTCAAGAAAGGAAATTTATTCTTGAAGCTCATTAGAATTTTAAAGAGATGTACATTAGTATTATTTTTCAAGAAAGGGAAATATATTCTTGAAGCTTATTAGAATTATAAAGAGATGTACATTAGTATTATTTTTCAAGAAAGGGAAATTTATTCTTGAAGCTTATTAGTATTTTAAAGAGATGTACATTAGTATTTTTTTTCAAGAAAGGAAAATTTATTCTTGATGCTTATTAGAATTTTAAAAAGATGTACATTAGTATTATTTTTCAAGAAAGGGAAATTTATTCTTGAAGCTTATTAGAATTTTAAAGAGATGTACATTAGTATTATTTTCCAAGAAAGGGAAATTTATTCTTGAAGCTTATTAGCATTTTAAAGAGATGTACATTAGTATTATTTTTCAAGAAAGGAAAATTTATTCTTGAAACTTATTAGAATTCTAAAGAGATGCACATTAGTATTATTTTTCAAGAAAGGGAAATTTATTCTTGAAGCTTATTAGAATTTTAAAGAGATGTACATTAGTATTATTTTTCAAGAAAGGAAAATTTATTGTTGAAGCTTATTAGAATTTTAAAGAGATGTACATTAGTATTATTATTCACGAAAGGGAATTTTATTCTTGAAGCTTATTAGAATTTTAAAGAGATGTACATTAGTATTATTTTTCAAGAAAGGAAATTTATTCTTGAAGCTTATTAGAATTTTAAAGAGATGTACATTAGTATTATTTTTCAAGAAAGGGAAATTTATTCTTGAAGCTTATTAGAATTTTAAAGAGATGTACATTAGTATTATTTTTCAAGAAAGGAAATTTATTCTTGAAGCTTATTAGAATTTTAAAGAGATGTACATTAGTATTATTTTTCAAGAAAGGGAAATTTATTCTTGAAGCTTATTAGAATTTTAAAGAGATGTACATTAGTATTATTTTTCAAGAAAGGAAATTTATTCTTGAAGCTTATTAGAATTTTAAAGAGATGTACATTAGTATTATTTTTCAAGAAAGGGAAATTTATTCTTGAAGCTTATTAGAATTTTAAAGAGATGTACATTAGTATTATTTTTCAAGAAAGGAAATTTATTCTTGAAGCTCATTAGAATTTTAAAGAGATGTACATTAGTATTATTTTTCAAGAAAGGGAAATTTATTCTTGAAGCTTATTAGAATTTTAAAGAGATGTACATTAGTATTATTTTTCAAGAAAGGAAAATTTATTCTTGAAGCTTATTAGAATTTTAAAGAGATGTACATTAGTATTATTTTTCAAGAAAGGAAATTTATTCTTGAAGCTTATTAGAATTTTAAAGAGATGTACATTAGTATTATTTTTCAAGAAAGGGAATTTTATTCTTGAAGCTCATTAGAATTTTAAAGAGATGTACATTAGTATTATTTTTCAAGAAAAGGAAATTTATTCTTGAAGCTCATTAGAATTTTAAAGAGATGTACATTAGTATTATTTTTCAAGAAAGGAAATTTATTCTTGAAGCTCATTAGAATTTTAAAGAGATGTACATTAGTATTATTTTTCAAGAAAGGGAAATTTATTCTTGAAGCTTATTAGAATTTTAAAGAGATGTACATTAGTATTATTTTTCAAGAAAGGAAATTTATTCTTGAAGCTTATTAGAATTTTAAAGAGATGTACATTAGTATTATTTTTCAAGAAAGGAAATTTATTCTTGAAGCTTATTAGAATTTTAAAGAGATGTACATTAGTATTATTTTTCAAGAAAGGAAATTTATTCTTGAAGCTTATTAGAATTTTAAAGAGATGTACATTAGTATTATTTTTCAAGAAAGGAAATTTATTCTTGAAGCTTATTAGAATTTTAAAGAGATGTACATTAGTATTATTTTTCAAGAAAGGGAAATTTATTCTTGAAGCTTATTAGAATTTTAAAGAGATGTACATTAGTATTATTTTTCAAGAAAGGGAAATTTATTCTTGAAGCTTATTAGAATTTTAAAGAGATGTACATTAGTATTATTTTTCAAGAAAGGAAAATTTATTCTTGAAGCTTATTAGAATTTTAAAGAGATGTACATTAGTATTATTTTTCAAGAAAGGGAAATTTATTCTTGAAGCTTATTAGAATTTTAAAGAGATGTACATTAGTATTATTTTTCAAGAAAGGAAATTTATTCTTGAAGCTTATTAGAATTTTAAAGAGATGTACATTAGTATTATTTTTCAAGAAAGGGAAATTTATTCTTGAAGCTTATTAGAATTTTAAAGAGATGTACATTAGTATTATTTTTCAAGAAAGGAAATTTATTCTTGAAGCTTATTAGAATTTTAAAGAGATGTACATTAGTATTATTTTTCAAGAAAGGAAATTTATTCTTGAAGCTTATTAGAATTTTAAAGAGATGTACATTAGTATTATTTTTCAAGAAAGGGAAATTTATTCTTGAAGCTTATTAGAATTTTAAAGAGATGTACATTAGTATTATTTTTCAAGAAAGGGAAATTTATTCTTGAAGCTTATTAGAATTTTAAAGAGATGTTATATTAGTCTTATTTTTTTCCAAGAAAGGGAAATTTATTCTTGAAACTTATTAGAATTTTCAAGAGATATACATTAGTATTATTTTCCAAGAAAGGGAAATTTATTTTTTGAAGCTAGATTGCAATTTTAAAGAGATGTCTGATGAGTATTATTTTTCAAGAAAGGGGAAATTTATTCTTCAAGCTTGTATTAGAATTTTCCAGAGATGTACATTAGTATTATTTTTTCAAGAAAGGAAATTTATTCTTCATCCTTATTAGAATTGCAAAAGAGATGTACATTAGTATTATTTTTTCCAAGAAAGGAAAATTTATTTTTGAAGCTGGGTGCAATTTTAAAAGAGATGTCACCGATGGGTTATTATTTTTCAAGAAAGGAAATTTTTATTCTTGAAGCTGTAGAATTTTCAAGAGATGTACATTAGTATTATTTTCCCGAAAGGAAAATTTATTGTTTGAAGCTTATTAGAATTTTAAAGAGATGTACATTAGTATTATTTTTCATGAAAGGAATTTTATTCTTGAAGCTCATTAGAATTTTAAAAAGAGATGCACATTAGTATTATTTTTCAAGAAAAGTAGAATTGATTCTTGAAACTTGTACAGATACATTTTAAAAGAGATGTACATTAGTATTATTTTACAAGAAAGAAAATTTATTCTTGAAGCTCGTTAGAATTTTAAAGAGATGTATATTAGTATTATTTTTCAAGAAAGGTAAATTTATTCTTCAACCTTATCGAGAATTTTAAAGAGATGTGATGGTATTATTTTCAAAGAAAGGGAAATTTATTGTTGAAGCTTATTAGAATTTTCAAAGAGATGTACAATAGTATTATTTTCCAAGAGAAAGGAAAATTTATTATTGTTGAAGCTTACTAGAATTTTAAATAGATGTACATTAGTATTATTTTTCCAGAAATAAATTTATTCTTGAAGCTTATTAGAACTTTAAAGAGATGTACATTAGTATTATTTTCCATGAAAGGGAATTTTATTCTTGAAGGTCATTAGAATTTTAAAGAGATGCACATTAGTATTATTTTTCAAGAAAGTGAAATTGATTCTTCAAAACTTATTAGAATTTTAAAGAGATGTACATTAGTCTTATTTTTCAAGAAAGGAAAATTTATTCTTGAAGCTTATTAGAATTTTAAAGAGATGTACATTAGTAGTATTTTCCAAGAAAAGTAGAAATTGATTCTTGAATCTTGTTAGAATTTTAAAGAGATGTACGTGGTATTATTTTTCAAGAAAGGAAAATTTATTCTTGAAGCTTATTAGAATTTTAAAGAGATGTACATTAGTATTATTTTCTAAGAAAGGGAAATTTATTCTTGAAGCTCATTAGAATTTTAAAGAGATGGATATTAGTATTATTTTTCAAGAAAGGGAAATTTATTCTTCAACCTTATCAGAATTTTAAAGAGATGTACATTAGGTTATTTTTCAAGAAAGGGAAATTTATTCTTGAAGCTTATTAGAAATTTCAAGAGATGTACATTAGTATTATTTTTCAAGAAAGGAAGAATTTATTGTTGAAGACTTATTAGAATTTTAAAGAGATGTACATTAGTATTATTTTCCAAGAAACCAGAAATTTATTCTTGAAAGATTATTAAATTTTAAAGAGATGTACATTAGTATTATTTTCCAAGAAATGGAATTTTATTCTTGAAGGTCATTAGAATTTTAAAGAGATGCACATTAGTATTATTTTTTGAAAGTGAAATTGATTCTTGAAACTTATTAAATTTTAAAAGAGATGCTGTTAGTCCTATTTTTTCAAGAAAAGGAAAATTTATTCTTGAAGCTTATTAGAATTTTAAAGAGATGTACATTAGTATTATTTTCCAAGAAAGCGAAATTGATTCTTGAGATCTTATTAGAATTTTAAAGAGATGCACATTAGTATTATTTTTCAAGAAAGAGAAAAATTTATTCTTGAAGCTTATTAGAATTTTAAAGAGATGTGCATTAGTATTATTTTTCAAGAAAGGAAATTTATTCTTGAAGCTCATTAGAATTTTAAAGAGATGTATATTAGTATTATTTTTCAAGAAAGGGGAAATTTATTCCTTGAAGCTTATTTGAACTTTAAAAAGAGATGTATATTAGTCTTATTTTTTCAAGAAAGGGGAAATTTATTCTTGAAGCTTATTAGAATTTCAAAGAGATATACATTAGTATTATTTTCCAAGAGAAGGAAAATTTATTTTTGAAGCTTATTACAATTTTTAAAGAGATGTCTGATGGGTTTATTTTTCAAGAAAGGAAATTTATTCTTCAGCCTTATTAGAATTTTCAAGAGATGTACATTAGTATGTATTTTCAAGAAAGGGAAATTTATTCTTCATCCTTATTAGAATTTTAAAAAGATGTACATTAGTATTATTTTTCAAGAAAGGAAAATTTATTTTTGAAGCTAGATTACAATTTTAAAGAGATGTCTGATTAGGATTATTTTTCAAGAAAGGGGAATTTTATTCTTGAAGCTTATTAGAATTTTCAAAGAGATGTACATTAGTATTATTTTCCAAGAAAGGAAAATTTATTGTTGAAGCTTATTAAATTTTAAAAAGAGATGTACATTAGAATTATTTTCCATGAAAGGGAATTTTATTCTTGAAGCTCATTAGAATTTTAAAGAGATGTATATTAGTATTATTTTTCAAGAAAAGGAAATTTATTCTTGGAAGCTTATTAGAAATTTCAAGAGATGTACATTAGTATTATTTTTTCAAGAAAGGGAAATTTATTATTTGAAAGCTTATTTAAATTTTAAAGAGATGTACATTAGTATTATTTTCCAAGAAAGGCAAATTTATTCTTGAAGCTTATTAAGAATTTTAAAAGAGATGTACATTAGTATTATTTACTTTCCAAGAAAGGAAATTTATTCTTGAAGGTCATTAGAATTTTAAAGAGATGCACATTAGTATTATTTTTCAGGAAAGTGAAATTGATTCTTGAAACTTATTAGAATTTTAAAGAGATGCACATTAGTCTTATTTTTCAAGAAAGGAAAATTTATTCTTGAAGCTTATTAGAATTTTAAAGAGATGTACATTAGTATTATTTTTCAAGAAAGCGAAATTGATTCTTGAATCTTATTTAGAATTTTTAAAAGAGATGCATACATTAGTATTATTTTTCAAGGAAAGGGAAAATTTATTCTTGAAGCTTATTAGAATTTTAAAGAGATGTGCATTAGTATTATTTTTTCAAGAAAGGGAAATTTATTCTTGAAGCTCATTAGAATTTTAAAGAGATGTATATTAGTATTATTTTTCAAGAAAGGGAAATTTATTCTTGAAGCTCATTTAGACTTTTAAGAGAGATGTATATTGGTTTTATTTTCAAGAAAGAGGAAATTTATTCTTGAAGCTTATTAGAATTTTCAAGAGATATACATTAAGTATTATTTTCCAAGAAAGGAAGAATTTATTTTTGAAGCTAGATTACAATTTTTAAAAAGAGATGTCTGATAGGTTTATTTTTTCAAGAAAGGGGAAATTTATTCTTGACCTTATTAGAATTTTCAAAGAGATGCCTACATTAGTATTAGTATTTTTCAAGAAAGGAAAAATTTTTTGTTCATCCTTATTAGAATTTTAAAGAGATGTACATTAGTATTATTTTTCAAGAAAAGGAAAATTTATTCTTGAAGCAGATTACAATTTTAAGAGATGTACTGAGTAGGTTTATTTTTCAAGAAAGGGAATTTTATTCGTGAAGCTTATTAGAATTTTCAAGAGATGTACATTAGTATTGATTTTCCAAGAAAGGAAAATTTATTATTTGAAGCTTATTAGAATTTTAAAGAGTATGTACATTAGTATTATTTTTCCATGAAAGGAATTTTATTCTTGAAGCTCATTAGAGAATTTGCAAGAGATGCACATTAGTATTATTTTTCAAGAAAAGTGAAATTGATTCTTGAAACTTATTAAAATTTTAAAGAGATGTGTAACAGCAGGAAAGATCTGAAAGAATTTTTTAAAGAATTTTAAAGATAAAACTTGATTTTAACCCTAATCCCAATCAAAGCGAAGCGACCGCGTATTTTGAGGATAATGACTTGACACGAAGGTCGCTTGAAGCCGTAAACTTCGATCAAAGCGAGAAAGAAATGTAATCGGCGATCGAGAAGCGGCGGAAGGAGTTTCGTGCGTCACTTTAGTTAGATTGGCGGAGGGCCAAGACTTTTAAGCATGGAAATGCGTGCCAACGCCTGGAGGGATGCCCGAGCACCTAAAAGATCCCCGGGTGGCCTGGGAAAAGTCAAGGGATAAGCTTACACAGGAGGCTTTAAATTCTGCAGCCGCCATTTCTCTATTTCACTCTCTCCTCCTCACCACACTCTCTCTCTCTTCTCTCTTTTCTCTCTCCACCTTCTCTCCATACTCAGTGACCCAGCCACCACAGCCACCGTGGGCACGCCACCAAGAGGTACCCAAGCGACACCCTCGCGCTGACCACCACAGTGACCAACCAACGCATACCAGCGTGCCGCCGGAGGCGCAGCCGAAAAAAGCGCCGTTTTTCACTCACATCGCCTTGAAATTTCCCCAGCCCGATGCGCGCTTCAGTCCGGCGCCGATTGACCGTCACCGCCCACCCACCCGTGTAGCCCGAGTACGCCAGGCGCCCTCCCGATGGCTTCGGTAGCGTCCCGAAGGAGGCCGGACCCAGCGCCGGATCGAGCCGCAAAATCGCGTAGTCCGCCGTCGCGGGAGCTCTTCGTGGCCGAGAAAACTGCCAGTTCAAGCGGCCAGTGAACCGCCGTGCCACCACCGTGGACTCCTGAGCTTACCGGGCTTCACCGTGGTGTGATGATTTCGAGACAAACCGCACCTCGCGTGTCGCCGCTTCAAATTACCGTAGTGTCTTGCCGTGTAATAACGCGCCGCGTCTTGGGAGTACTGGGCGTGCATCGTGCCCGAGATCAAGGACCCGTAGGAATTCCATAATCGAAAACACGATGGTAAGGTCCGTTTTCCCAAAAACTGATGTTACTATGATTGATAATAGGTATGCTGCCGAGACGTTAATTAGGCGAATTAATTAACCTAGGTAAGCGTGGCGTAAGGGTTTTAGGATTGAAAGTGGGATGGCGTAGCCGAACCTAAATATTCAATTTCATATCCAGAATTAATTGGGCTCGAAATCGAAATATTTCACTGAGTCTGATTTGAATTGAAAGCGACCAGGAGACCGAGGTAGGATAATTTACACTTCGAACCCTAGAAGATTGATTTAGTGAATACCCTAAGCTGATTTGAAGCGATTTGTATGGAAATTGCGTCTTGCTTTTCGATGGGATAAAATTGCATGCCTGTGTCTTTGCGAAAACCCTAATTGCATGTTAGACACCTTGTTTATCGAGGTTTTAGATACCTTTACGGGCGGATTTACTTAGGGTTGGGTACTTGATAGCCGGTATGGAATGACGGTAGATTGGAAGTATTCTCGTGCGAGATCTGAGGAAGCTTTTAAGCGAAACGCTATTTTTATCAGGATTTAACTTTTATCTTTGAGTTAGGGATTGCGCGTTAAACAGACGACCCTAAGAAAGGTTTAGGGGGTATAAAGGGTGGATAACCTGCAGATAGCTTGATTGTGATTTAGGCGTGATACCCTAGAACCACGAGGAATAGCCGACCCGAGTGCATGTGAGTTGAATAGGCCTGTATGAGGGATGAGAATTGTTAAAGCGTATGTGCACCATGCTAGGGGCGCCCTAGATGTTGATTCTCACCCGAGTCCTTGAGTGAGTGATTGTGGTATTACGGATCCACACTCACAATATAAACTTGATTCGGGTGATTGGTGTTTACTGGATCACACACCAGCGATAAGAGAGGTATTCTCTCTAGACTACGTGCAATTAAGAAGATGGATTTAGATTCGATTCGGTGATTCACGATTGGTTGTAACCAGCGTGGATCTGAGATACACAGGGCATGGGATTTCATTTGATTTTTATGGTGATTTTAAAAAGCAGATTTCAGTTGTGATATATTGCGCTTAATTTCCACATGTGTTTAAGCGATTTTAAAGATAAGGATATATCCACTTGTTTTAAAGTGATTTGGGAGAAGGCGATTTCGGTGTTCATAGCCGTGAGTATTCAGCTGGTTTTTGAATGATATTTAAATTGCCAAAATTATTCTCTGGGATTCTATATCTCATTAGGTTGTGTACTTTCGAGATATG
>JAVHNK010000192.1:149314-183314 GCA_031216115.1 Senna siamea
AAGGAAAATTTATTCTTGAAGCTCATTAGAATTTTAAAGAGATGTATATTAGTATTATTTTTCAAGAAAGGGAAATTTATTCTTAAAGCTTATTAGAACTTTAAAGAGATGTATATTAGTATTATTTTTCAAGAAAGGGAATTTTATTCTTCAACCTTATTAGAATTTTCAAGAGATGTACATTAGTATTATTTTTCAAGAAAGGAAAATTTATTTTTGAAGCTCGTTACAATTTTAAAGAGATGTACATTAGTATTATTTTTCAAGAAAGGGAAATTTATTCTTGAAGCTCATTAGAATTTTAAAGAGATGTATATTAGTATTATTTTTCAAGGAAGGGAATTTTATTCTTCAACCTTATTAGAATTTTAAAGAGATGTACATTAGTATTATTTTTCAAGAAAGGGAAATTTATTCTTGAAGCTCGTTACAATTTTAAGGAGATGTACATTACGTTATTTTTCAAGAAAGGGAAATTTATTCTTGAAGCTTATTAGAATTTTCAAGAGATGTACATTAGTATTATTTTTTAAGAAAAGAAAATTTATTGTTGAAGCTTATTAGAATTTTAAAGAGATGTACATTAGTATTATTTTCCAAGAAAGGAAAATTTATTGTTGAAGCTTATTAGAATTTTAAAGAGATGTACATTAGTATTATTTTTCAAGAAAGGAAAATTTATTCTTCAACCTTATTAGAATTTTAAAGAGATGTACATTAGTATTATTTTTCAAGAAAGGGAAATTTATTCTTGAAGCTCGTTAGAATTTTAAGGAGATGTACATTAGGTTATTTTTCAAGAAAGGGAAATTTATTCTTGAAGCTTATTAGAATTTTCAAGAGATGCACATTAGGTTATTTTTCAAGAAAGGGAAATTTATTCTTGAAGCTTATTAGAATTTTCAAGAGATGCACATTAGTATTATTTTTCAAGAAAGGAAAATTTATTGTTGAAGCTTAATAGAATTTGAAAGAGATGTACATTAGTATTATTTTTCAAGAAAGGGAAATTTATTCTTGAAGCTCATTAGAATTTTAAAGAGATGTATATTAGTATTATTTTTCAAGAAAGGGAATTTTATTCTTGAAGCTTATTAGAATTTTCAAGAGATGTACATTAGTATTATTTTCCAAGAAAGGAAAATTTATTCTTAAAGCTCATTAGAATTTTAAAGAGATGAACATTAGGATTATTTTTCAGGAAAAGGAAATTTATTCTTGAAGCTCATTAGAATTTTTAAGAGATGTACATTAAGTTTAATTTTCAAGAAAGGGAAATTTATTCTTGAAGCTTATTAGAATTTTAAAGAGATGTACATTAGTATTATTTTTCAAGAAAGGGAAATTTATTCTTCAACCTTATTAGAATTTTAAAGAGATGTACATTAGTATTATTTTTCAAGAAAGGGAAATTTATTCTTCAACCTTATTAGAATTTTAAAGAGATGTACATTAGTATTATTTTTCAAGAAAGGGAAATTTATTCTTGAAGCTCGTTACAATTTTAAGGAGATGTACATTAGGTTATTTTTCAAGAAAGGGAAATTTATTCTTGAAGCTTATCAGAATTTTCAAGAGATGTACATTAGTATTATTTTTCAAGAAAGGAAAATTTATTCTTCAACCTTATTAGAATTTTAAAGAGATGTACATTAGTATTATTTTCCAAGAAAGGGAAATTTATTCTTGAAGCTCATTAGAATTTTAAAGAGATGTATATTAGTATTATTTTTCAAGGAAGGGAAATTTATTCTTAAAGCTTATTAGAACTTTAAAGAGATGTATATTAGTATTATTTTTCAAGAAAGGGAATTTTATTCTTCAACCTTATTAGAATTTTCAAGAGATGTACATTAGTATTATTTTTCAAGAAAGGGAAATTTATTCTTCAACCTTATTAGAATTTTCAAGAGATGTACATTAGTATTATTTTTCAAGAAAGGGAAAATTATTCTTCAACCTTATTAGAATTTTAAAGAGATGTACATTAGTATTATTTTCCAAGAAAGGGAAATTTATTCTTGAAGCTTATTAGAACTTTAAAGAGATGTATATTAGTATTATTTTTCAAGAAAGGGAATTTTATTCTTCAACCTTATTAGAATTTTAAAGAGATGTACATTAGTATTATTTTCCAAGAAAAGGAAATTTATTCTTGAAGCTCATTAGAATTTTAAAGAGATGTATATTAGTATTATTTTTCAAGAAAGGGAAATTTATTCTTAAAGCTTATTAGAACTTTAAAGAGATGTATATTAGTATTATTTTTCAAGAAAGGGAATTTTATTCTTCAACCTTATTAGAATTTTCAAGAGATGTACATTAGTATTATTTTTCAAGAAAGGAAAATTTATTTTTGAAGCTCGTTACAATTTTAAAGAGATGTAAAGTAGGTTTATTTTTCAAGAAAGGGAAATTTATTCTTGAAGCTCATTAGAATTTTAAAGAGATGTATATTAGTATTATTTTTCAAGAAATGGAATTTTATTCTTGAAGCTTATTAGAATTTTCAAGAGATGTACATTAGTATTATTTTCCAAGAAAGGGAAATTTATTCTTAAAGCTCATTAGAATTTTAAAGAGATGTACATTAGGATTATTTTTCAGGAAAAGGAAATTTATTCTTGAAGCTCATTAGAATTTTTAAGAGATGTACATTAAGTTTAATTTTCAAGAAAGGGAAATTTATTCTTGAAGCTTATTAGAATTTTAAAGAGGTGTACATTAGTATTATTTTTCAAGAAAGGAAAATTTATTCTTCAACCTTATTAGAATTTTAAAGAGATGTACATTAGTTTTATTTTTCAAGAAAGGGAAATTTATTCTTCAACCTTATTAGAATTTTAAAGAGATGTACATTAGTATTATTTTTCAAGAAAGTGAAATTGATTCTTGAAACTTATTAGAATTTTAAAGAGATGCACATTAGTATTATTTTTCAAGAAAGGGAAATTTATTGTTGAAGCTTATTAGAATTTTAAAGAGATGTACATTAGTATTATTTTCCAAGACAGGAAAATTTATTCTTGAAGCTTATTAGAATTTTAAAGAGATGGACATTAGTATTATTTTCCAAGAAAGGGAATTTTATTCTTGAAGGTCATTAGAATTTTAAAGAGATGCACATTAGTATTATTTTTCAAGAAAGTGAAATTGATTCTTGAAACTTATTAGAATTTTAAAGAGATGTACATTAGTATTATTTTTCAAGAAAGGGAAATTTATTCTTGAAGCTTATTAGAACTTTAAAGAGATGTATATTAGTATTATTTTTCAAGAAAGGGAAATTTATTCTTGAACCTTATTAGAATTTTAAAGAGATGTACATTAGTATTATTCTTCAAGAAAGGAAAATTTATTTTTGATGCTCGTTATAATTTTAAAGAGATGTACAGTAGGTTTATTTTTCAAGAAAGGGAAATTTATTCTTGAAGCTTATTAGAATTTTCAAGAGATGTACATTAGTATTATTTTTCAAGAAAGGGAATTTTATTCTTCAACCTTATTAGAATTTTCAAGAGATGTACATTAGTATTATTTTTCAAGAAAGGGAAATTTATTCTTCAACCGTATTAGAATTTTAAAGAGATGTACATTGGTATTATTTTTCAAGAAAGGAAAATTTATTTTTGATGCTCGTTATAATTTTAAAGAGATGTACAGTAGGTTTATTTTTCAAGAAAGGGAAATTTATTCTTGAAGCTTATTAGAATTTTCAAGAGATGTACATTAGTATTATTTTTCAAGAAAGGGAATTTTATTCTTCAACCTTATTAGAATTTTCAAGAGATGTACATTAGTATTATTTTTCAAGAAAGGGAAATTTATTCATCAACCTTATTAGAATTTTAAAGAGATGTACATTGGTATTATTTTTCAAGAAAGGAAAATTTATTTTTGAAGCTCGTTACAATTTTAAAGAGATGTACATTAGTATTATTTTTCAAGAAAGGGAAATTTATTCTTGAAGCTTAATAGAATTTGAAAGAGATGTACATTAGTATTATTTTTCAAGAAAGGGAAATTTATTCTTGAAGCTCATTAGAATTTTAAAGAGATGTATATTAGTATTATTTTTCAAGGAAGGGAATTTTATTCTTGAAGCTTATTAGAATTTTCAAGAGATGTACATTAGTATTATTTTCCAAGAAAGGGAAATTTATTCTTAAAGCTCATTAGAATTTTAAAGAGATGTACATTAGGATTATTTTTCAGGAAAAGGAAATTTATTCTTGAAGCTCATTAGAATTTTTAAGAGATGTACATTAAGTTTAATTTTCAAGAAAGGGAAATTTATTCTTGAAGCTTATTAGAATTTTAAAGAGGTGTACATTACTATTATTTTTCAAGAAAGGAAAATTTATTCTTCAACCTTATTAGAATTTTAAAGAGATGTACATTAGTTTTATTTTTCAAGAAAGGGAAATTTATTCTTCAACCTTATTAGAATTTTAAAGAGATGTACATTAGTATTATTTTTTAAGAAAGGGAAATTTATTCTTGAAGCTCGTTACAATTTTAAGGAGATGTACATTAGGTTATTTTTCAAGAAAGGGAAATTTATTCTTGAAGCTTATTAGAATTTTCAAGAGATGTACATTAGTATTACTTTTCAAGAAAGGAAAATTTATTGTTGAAGCTTATTAGAATTTTAATGAGATGTACATTAGTATTATTTTCCAAGACAGGGAAATTTATTCTTGAAGCTTATTAGAATTTTAAAGAGATGTATATTAGTATTATTTTCCAAGAAAGGGAATTTTATTCTTGAAGGGCATTAGAATTTTAAAGAGATGTATATTAGTATTATTTTTCAAGAAAGGGAAATTTATTCTTGAAGCTTATTAGAGTTTTAAAGAGATGTATATTAGTATTATTTTTCAAGAAAGGGAAATTTATTCTTGAAGCTCATTAGAATTTTAAAGAGATGTCTATTAGTATTATTTTTCAAGAAAGGGAAATTTATTCTTGAAGCTTATTAGAACTTTAAAGAGATGTATATTAGTATTATTTTTCAAGAAAGGGAATTTTATTCTTCAACCTTATTAGAATTTTAAAGAGATGTACATTAGTATTATTTTCCAAGAAAGGGAAATTTATTCTTGAAGCTCATTAGAATTTTAAAGAGATGTATATTAGTATTATTTTTCAAGGAAGGGAAATTTATTCTTAAAGCTTATTAGAACTTTAAAGAGATGTATATTAGTATTATTTTTCAAGAAAGGGAATTTTATTCTTCAACCTTATTAGAATTTTCAAGAGATGTACATTAGTATTATTTTTCAAGAAAGGGAAATTTATTCTTCAACCTTATTAGAATTTTCAAGAGATGTACATTAGTATTATTTTTCAAGAAAGGAAAATTTATTGTTGAAGCTCATTACAATTTTAAAGAGATGTACAGTAGGTTTATTTTTCAAGAAAGGGAAATTTATTCTTGAAGCTTAATAGAATTTGAAAGACATGTACATTAGTATTATTTTTCAAGAAAGGAAAATTTATTCTTGAAGCTCATTAGAATTTTAAAGAGATGTATATTAGTATTATTTTTCAAGAAAGGGAATTTTATTCTTGAAGCTTATTAGAATTTTCAAGAGATGTACATTAGTATTATTTTCCAAGAAAGGAAAATTTATTCTTAAAGCTCATTAGAATTTTAAAGAGATGTACATTAGGATTATTTTTCAGGAAAAGGAAATTTATTCTTGAAGCTCATTAGAATTTTTAAGAGATGTACATTAAGTTTAATTTTCAAGAAAGGGAAATTTATTCTTGAAGCTTATTAGAATTTTAAAGAGGTGTACATTAGTATTATTTTTCAAGAAAGGGAAATTTATTCTTGAAGCTTATGAGAATTTTAAAGAGATGTACATTAGTATTATTTTTCAAGAAAGGGAAATTTATTCTTCAACCTTATTAGAATTTTAAAGAGATGTACATTAGTATTATTTTTCAAGAAAGGGAAATTTATTCTTGAAGCTCGTTACAATTTTAAGGAGATGTACATTAGGTTATTTTTCAAGAAAGGGAAATTTATTCTTGAAGCTTATGAGAATTTTCAAGAGATGTACATTAGTATTATTTTTCAAGAAAGGAAAATTTATTGTTGAAGCTTATTAAAATTTTAAAGAGATGTACATTAGTATTATTTTCCAAGAAAGGGAAATTTATTGTTGAAGCTTATTAGAATTTTAAAGAGATGTACATTAGTATTATTTTCCAAGAAAGGGAAATTTATTGTTGAAGCTTATTAGAATTTTAAAAAGATGTACATTCGTATTATTTTCCAAGACAGGGAAATTTATTCTTGAAGCTTATTAGAATTTTAAAGAGATGTACATTAGTATTATTTTCCAAGAAAGGGAATTTTATTCTTGAAGGTCATTAGAATTTTAAAGAGATGCACATTAGTATTATTTTTCAAGAAAGTGAAATTGATTCTTGAAACTTATTAGAATTTTAAAGAGATGCACATTAGTATTATTTTTCAAGAAAGGAAAATTTATTCTTGAAGCTCATTAGAATTTTAAAGAGATGTACATTAGTATTATTTTTCAAGAAAGGGAAATTTATTCTTGAAGCTCATTAGAATTTTAAAGAGATGTATATTAGTATTATTTTTCAAGAAAGGGAAATTTATTCTTCAACCTTATTAGAATTTTAAAGAGATGTACATTAGTATTATTTTTCAAGAAAGGGAAATTTATTCTTGAAGCTCGTTACAATTTTAAGGAGATGTACATTAGGTTATTTTTCAAGAAAGGGAAATTTATTCTTGAAGCTTATTAGAATTTTCAAGAGATGTACATTAGTATTATTTTTCAAGAAAGAAAATTTATTGTTGAAGCTTATTAAAATTTTAAAGAGATGTACATTAGTATTATTTTCCAAGAAAGGGAAATTTATTGTTGAAGCTTATTAGAATTTTAAAGAGATGTACATTAGTATTATTTTCCAAGAAAGGGAATTTTATTGTTGAAGCTTATTAGAATTTTAAAGAGATGTACATTAGTATTATTTCCAAGACAGGGAAATTTATTCTTGAAGCTTATTAGAATTTTAAAGAGATGCACATTAGTATTATTTTTCAAGAAAGGAAAATTTATTCTTGAAGCTCATTAGAATTTTAAAGAGATGTACATTAGTATTATTTTTCAAGAAAGGGAAATTTATTCTTGAAGCTCATTAGAATTTTAAAGAGATGTATATTAGTATTATTTTTCAAGAAAGGGAAATTTATTCTTCAACCTTATTAGAATTTTAAAGAGATGTACATTAGTATTATTTTTCAAGAAAGGGAAATTTATTCTTGAAGCTCGTTACAATTTTAAGGAGATGTACATTAGGTTATTTTTCAAGAAAGGGAAATTTATTCTTGAAGCTTATTAGAATTTTCAAGAGATGTACATTAGTATTATTTTTCAAGAAAGAAAATTTATTGTTGAAGCTTATTAAAATTTTAAAGAGATGTACATTAGTATTATTTTCCAAGAAAGGGAAATTTATTGTTGAAGCTTATTAGAATTTTAAAGAGATGTACATTAGTATTATTTTCCAAGAAAGGGAAATTTATTGTTGAAGCTTATTAGAATTTTAAAGAGATGTACATTAGTATTATTTCCAAGACAGGGAAATTTATTCTTGAAGCTTATTAGAATTTTAAAGAGATGTACATTAGTATTATTTTCCAAGAAAGGGAATTTTATTCTTGAAGGTCATTAGAATTTTAAAGAGATGCACATTAGTATTATTTTTCAAGAAAGTGAAATTGATTCTTGAAACTTATTAGAATTTTAAAGAGATGCACATTAGTATTATTTTTCAAGAAAGGAAAATTTATTCTTGAAGCTCATTAGAATTTTAAAGAGATGTACATTAGTATTATTTTTCAAGAAAGGAAAATTTATTCTTGAAGCTCATTAGAATTTTAAAGAGATGTACATTAGTATTATTTTTCAAGAAAGGGAAATTTATTCTTGAAGCTCATTAGAATTTTAAAGAGATGTATATTAGTATTATTTTTCAAGAAAGGGAAATTTATTCTTAAAGCTTATTAGAACTTTAAAGAGATGTATATTAGTATTATTTTTCAAGAAAGGGAAATTTATTCTTTAACCTTATTAGAATTTTAAAGAGATGTACATTAGTATTATTTTTCAAGAAAGGAAAATTTATTTTTGATGCTCGTTATAATTTTAAAGAGATGTACAGTAGGTTTATTTTTCAAGAAAGGGAAATTTATTTTTGAAGCTCGTTACAATTTTAAAGAGATGTAAAGTAGGTTTATTTTTCAAGAAAGGGAAATTTATTCTTGAAGCTTAATAGAATTTGAAAGAGATGTACATTAGTATTATTTTTCAAGAAAGGGAAATTTATTCTTGAAGCTCATTAGAATTTTAAAGAGATGTATATTAGTATTATTTTTCAAGAAAGGGAATTTTATTCTTGAAGCTTATTAGAATTTTCAAGAGATGTACATTAGTATTATTTTCCAAGAAAGGAAAATTTATTCTTAAAGCTCATTAGAATTTTAAAGAGATGAACATTAGGATTATTTTTCAGGAAAAGGAAATTTATTCTTGAAGCTCATTAGAATTTTTAAGAGATGTACATTAAGTTTAATTTTCAAGAAAGGGAAATTTATTCTTGAAGCTTATTAGAATTTTAAAGAGGTGTACATTAGTATTATTTTTCAAGAAAGGGAAATTTATTCTTCAACCTTATTAGAATTTTAAAGAGATGTACATTAGTATTATTTTTCAAGAAAGGGAAATTTATTCTTCAACCTTATTAGAATTTTAAAGAGATGTACATTAGTATTATTTTTCAAGAAAGGGAAATTTATTCTTGAAGCTCGTTACAATTTTAAGGAGATGTACATTAGGTTATTTTTCAAGAAAGGGAAATTTATTCTTGAAGCTTATCAGAATTTTCAAGAGATGTACATTAGTATTATTTTTCAAGAAAGGAAAATTTATTGTTGAAGCTTATTAGAATTTTAAAGAGATGTACATTAGTATTATTTTCCAAGAAAGGGAAATTTATTGTTGAAGCTTATTAGAATTTTAAAGAGATGTACATTAGTATTATTTTCCAAGAAAGGGAAATTTATTGTTGAAGGTTATTAGAATTTTAAAGAGATGTACATTAGTATTGTAACAACGGGAAAGATTCGAAAGAATTTTTAAAGAATTTTAAAAGATAAAACTTGATTTTAACCCTAATCCCAATCAAACGAAGCCTGGCACGTATTTCGAGGATAGTGACTTGACACAGAAGGTCGCTGAAGCTTAAACTTCGATCAAACAGAAAGAAATGTAATCCGGCGATCAGAAACTGACGGAAGGAGTTTCGTGCGTCACTTTCGTTGACGGAGGCCAAGACTTTTGCATGGAAATGCGTGCCAACGTCTGGAAGGATGCCGACACCCTAAAAGATCCCCGGGTGGCCTGGGAAAAGTCGGGATCGCCCCTGGAGGCTTTAAATTACGCGAAAGCCCGCCATTTCTCCCATTTCACTCTATCTCCTACCACACTCTCTCTCTCTTCTCTCTTTTCTCTCTCCACCTTCCTCCACCGTGAACGGCCACCACAGCCACCGTGTGTAACGACCCTGTCACGCCATACGCGATGCTCGCCTGATTAGCGAAGCATATGTGGCATTCGAATGTTTATTCCTATGTGGGAACGTCAGGGGATCGCTACTGGTTGAGCGTAACCCAAATAGATTCTCCGTTATCCATTCAGATTCCGTTCAACCCTGATTCACACGCAGCTAACTAAATACACATACATATATCATCAATAATAACTCTGGAATGAAATCTAAAACTGATATACATGTCTCATTATACATTCATACACATTTCAATTCAAATCCATAAGTTTACTTACCGTAAGTTCTACCGAAAATCCGGCGAGTTTCCTCTGTAATTTGGTCATATCCCAAGTACGTAATCACTGCTTTAAAACGTAACAACCAAATTCAATAACAAAGATAAACATACTAATATAAATCCATACACCGTAACATTAATTCATCGCTACAATCCATACATCTTTATGCAAACGCCATATATACATTCACCTAGTCCATACATAAGTTACAAGAAACAAAATCTGATAATTAATAGTGTCATCAAAGTATATGTACAAACGATTCAAGCTTCTAAGCTAAATAATCCTCTCTGTCATCCTCACGCCACCCGCTATCGTCCTGGAGCTCCCGCTGTGTCCCTCGTTCATCACAGTACACAACCTAATGAGATATGAATCCCAGTAGAATAATTTACAATTTAAATATCATTCAAAAACCCAGTTGAATACTCGGCGGCGAATAATCAAATCGCTCTTCCTAAATCGGCCAAAACAAAGTTGGAATACCTTATCTTTAAAATCGTTTAAACACATGGAAATTGTGCAATATATCACAATCTGAAACTGCTTCTTTTAAAATCACCATAAAAATCAAATGAAATCCCATGCCCTGTGTATCTCAATCCACGTTGGTTACAAATCCATCAGAATCAATCTAAATCATCTTCTAATTGCACGTAGCCTGTAGAGAATACCTCTCTTATCGCTGGGTGTGATCCGTAACACCAATCACCCGAATCAAGCCTATATTGTGAGTGTGATCCGTAACACCAATCACTCACTCAAGGACCGGGTGAGAATCAACATCTAGGGCGTCCCCTAGCATGTGCACATACGCCAATTCTCATCCTCATCTGATCTATTCGAACTCACATGCACTCCTGGCCGCTATTCCTCAGGGTTCTAGGGTATCACGCCTAAATCACAACGTTTCCAGTGTAGGTTATCCACCCTTATACTCCCTAAACCTTTCTTAGGGTCGTCCTGGTTTAACGCGCAATCCCTAACTCAGTACAGGTGAAATCTGATAAAAATAGTTTCGTTTAAAAGCTTCCTGTACGAGGGATACTTAACGGCCGTCCCATACCGGCTATCAAGTACCCAACCCTAAGTAAATCCGCCCTAAAGGCATCTAAACTCGATAAACAAGGTGTCTAACATGCAATTAGGGTTTTCAGCACACAGGCATGCAATTTTATCCCATCGAAGCAAAGACGCAATTCCATACAAATCGTCTAAATCAGTTAGGTATTCACTAAGTCAATTCTAGGGTTCGGGAAGTGTAAATTATCCTACCTGGTCTCCGGTCGCTTCAATTCAAATCAGGACTCTGTGAAATCTCGGTTTCTAAGCCCAATTAATTCCCTGGACATGAAATTGAATATTTAGATTCGTCACGTCATCCAATTTTCAATCCTAAACCCGGTTACACAGTTACCTAGGTTAATTAATTGCCTAATTACGTTCGGCAGCCATTTCAATCATATAACATCAGTTTTTGGGAAAACAGACCTTACCACTGTGCTCGGATTATGGAATTCTACGTCCCGGTGATCTCAGTTTCTCGGGATGCACGTCCAGAACTCCGACGCGGCGGTGCAGCGCTGCCACGGTGAGTGCGGTTTGTCTCGAAAATCATACCACGGTGAAGCCCGTAAGCTCAGGAGTCCGAATACGGTGGTGGCACGGCGGTTCACGGCCGTTTGAACGGTGTTTTCCAGCCACGAAGAGTCTCGCACGGCGGATGGCGTTTTGCCTCGATCCGGGCGCGTCCGGCCTCCTTTCGGCGGCTACGAGCCATCGAGGTGGCGGCTCGGGCTACGGTGGGGGCGGTGACGGTCAACGGCGTCGGGACGCGCAAGATCGTCGGGGAAATTTCGCGCGATGGAGGGGAAAACGGCGCCCGGCGTCTCGGCCGCCGTTGGTGGCGGTGGTTGGTTCTTTGGTAGGTTGTGGGCGTGAGGGTCGTCGGTTGGTACCCTTGGTGGCGGCCACGGTGGCTGTGGTGGCCGCTCACGGTGGAGGAAGGTGGAGAGAGAAAAGAGAGAAGAGAGAGAGTGTGTGGTGAGGAGAGAGTGAAATGGGAGAAATGGCGGGCTTTCGCGTAATTTAAAGCCTCCAGGGGCGATCCCGACTTTTCCCAGGCCACCCGGGGATCTTTTAGGGTGTCGGCATCCCTCCAGACGTTGGCACGCATTTCCATGCGAAAGTCTTGGCCTCTCCGTCAGCGAAAGTGACGCGAAACTCCTTAGTCGATTTCGATCGTGGGATTACATTTCTTTACGTTTGATCGTGTTTAGCCCAGCGACCTTACGTGTCAAGTCATTATCCTCAAAATACGTGTCGCTTCGTTTGATTGGGATTAGGGTTAAAATCAAGTTTTATCTTTTAAAATTCTTTAAAAATTCTTTCGAATCTTTCCCGTTGTTACACCGTGGGCCGCCACCAAGGGTACCAACCAACAAATTCTCATCGCCTACAACCACCAAAGAACCAACCACCGCCACCAACGGCCAGAGACGCCGAAAAATGCCGTTTTTCTCCATCGCACGAAGCTTCCTGTACCGATCCGCCACCGTCCGACGCCAGGACCCTCACCGCCCACCACCGTAGCCCGAAGCCGCCACCGCTTCCAGAGTTTCTGCCGTCGAAAGGAGGCCGGACGCGCCCGGATCGAGGCAAAACGCCGTCCGCCATGCGAGACTCTTCGTGGCCAGAAAACACCGTCCAAACGGCCGTGAACCGCCGTGCCACCACCGTATTCGGACTCCTGAGCTTACGGGCTTCACCGTGGTGTGATTTTCGAGATAAACCGCACCTCTCCGCCAAATGCCACCGCCGCCGCGGCGCCGTCTTGCGGTGTCTTGCCGTCTTGGAGTTCCTAGACGTGCATCCCTAGAAACTGAGATCACCGGGACGTAGAATTCCATAATCCGAGCACAGTGGTAAGGTCCGTTTTCCCAAAAACTGATGTTATATGATTGAAATGGCTGCCGAACGTAATTAGGCAATTAATTAACCTAGGTAACTGTGTAACCGGGTTTAGGATTGAAAATTGGATGACGTGACGAATCTAAATATTCAATTTCATGTCCAGGGAATTAATTGGGCACAGAAACCGAGATTTCACAGAGTCCTGATTTGAATTGAAGCGACCGGAGACCAGGTAGGATAATTTACACTTCCCGAACCCTAGAATTGATTTAGTGAATACCTAACTGATTTAGACGACTTGTATGGATTTGCGTGCTGCTTTCGATGGGACAAAATTGCATGCCTGTGTGCTGAAAACCCTAATTGCATGTTAGACACCTTGTTTATCGAGTTTAGATGCCTTTAGGATGGATTTACTTAGGGTTGGGTACTTGATAGCCGGTATGGGATGGCCGTTAAGTATTCCTCGTACAGGAAGCTTTTAAACGAAACTATTTTTATCAGATTTAGCCTGTACTGAGTTAGGGGTTACGCGTTAAACCAGGATGACCCTAAGAAAGGTTTAAGGAGTATAAGGGTGGATAACCTACACGGGGAAACGTTGTGATTTAGGCGTGATACCCTAGAACCCTGAGGAATAGCCGACCGAGTGCATGTGAGTTCGAATAGGCGTGATGAGGATGAGAATTGGCGTATGTGCACATGCTAGGGGACGCCCTAGATGTTGATTCTCACCCGGTCCTTGAGTGAGTGATTGGTGTTACGGATCACACTCACAATATAGGCTTGATTCGGGTGATTGGTGTTACGGATCACACCCAACGATAAGAGAGGTATTCTCTCTAGACTACGTGCAATTAGAAGATGATTTAGATTCTGCATTCAGATGGATTTGTAACCAACGTGGATTGAGATACACAGGGCATGGGATTTCATTTGATTTTTATGACTGATTTTAAAAGAAATGGATTTCTTGATTGTGATATATTGCCGCAATTTCCATGTGTTTACACGATTTTAAAGATAAGGTATTCCTTTGTTTTGAAATGATTTCTGAAGACGATTTCGGTGTTCACATCACCGAGTATTCAACTGGTTTTGAATGATATTTAAATTGTAAATTATTCTCACTGGGATTCATATCTCATTAGGTTGTGTACTCGGATGAGCAGTGACGAGGCGGGAGCCCAAACGATAGCCAGTCGACTTGAGGATGTACAGAGGATTATTTAGCTTAGCTTGAATCGTTTGTACATATACTTTGATGACACTATTAATTATCGATTTTGTTTCTTGTAACTTATGTATGGACTAGGTGAATGTATATATGACGTTTCGCAGTATGTATGGATTGTAGCGATGAATTAATGTTACGGTGTATGGATTTATATTAGTATGTTTATCTTTGTTGTTGGATTGGTTGTTACGTTTTAAGCAGTGATTCTGCATTTGGGATATGACCAAATTACGAGGAAATTCTGGATTTTCGGTAGAACTTACAGCCGTAAACTTATGGATTTGAATTGAAATGTGTATGAATGTATAATGAGACATGTATATCAGTTTTAGATTTCATTCCAGAGTTATTATTGATGATATATGTATGTGTATTTAGTTAGCTGCGTGTGAATCAGGGTTGAACGGAATCTGAATGGATAACGGAGAATCTATTTGGGTTACGCTCAACCAGTAGCGATCCCCTGACGTTCCCACATAGGGAATAAACATTCAGAATGCCACATATGCTTCCGCTAATCAGACGAGCATCGCGTATCACGTATTAGGGGGTCGTTACAAGTATTATTTTCCAAGAAAGGGAAATTTATTGTTGAAGCTTATTAGAATTTTAAAGAGATGTACATTAGTATTATTTTCCAAGACAGGGAAATTTATTCTTGAAGCTTATTAGAATTTTAAAGAGATGTACATTAGTATTATTTTCCAAGAAAGGGAATTTTATTCTTGAAGGTCATTAGAATTTTAAATAGATGCACATTAGTATTATTTTTCAAGAAAGTGAAATTGATTCTTGAAACTTATTAGAATTTTAAAGAGATGCACATTAGTATTATTTTTCAAGAAAGGAAAATTTATTCTTGAAGCTCATTAGAATTTTCAAGAGATGTATATTAGTATTATTTTTCAAGAAAGGGAAATTTATTCTTGAAGCTTATTAGAACTTTAAAGAGATGTATATTAGTATTATTTTTCAAGAAAGGGAAATTTATTCTTCAACCTTATTAGAATTTTAAAGAGATGTACATTAGTATTATTTTTCAACAAAGGAAAATTTATTTTTGATGCTCGTTATAATTTTAAAGAGATGTACAGTAGGTTTATTTTTCAAGAAAGGGAAATTTATTCTTGAAGCTTATTAGAATTTTCAAGAGATGTACATTAGTATTATTTTTCAAGAAAGGGAATTTTATTCTTGAAGGTCATTAGAATTTTAAAGAGATGTACATTGGTATTATTTTTCAAGAAAGGAAAATTTATTTTTGAAGCTCGTTACAATTTTAAAGAGATGTAAAGTAGGTTTATTTTTCAAGAAAGGGAAATTTATTCTTGAAGCTTAATAGAATTTGAAAGAGATGTACATTAGTATTATTTTTCAAGAAGGGGAAATTTATTCTTGAAGCTCATTAGAATTTTAAAGAGATGTATATTAGTATTATTTTTCAAGGAAGGGAATTTTATTCTTGAAGCTTATTAGAATTTTCAAGAGATGTATATTAGTATTATTTTTCAAGAAAGGGAATTTTATTCTTCAACCTTATTAGAATTTTCAAGAGATGTACATTAGTATTATTTTCCAAGAAAGGAAAATTTATTCTTGAAGCTCATTAGAATTTTAAAGAGATGTATATTAGTATTATTTTTCAAGAAAGGGATATTTATTCTTAAAGCTTATTAGAACTTTAAAGATATGTATATTAGTATTATTTTTCAAGAAAGGGAATTTTATTCTTCAACCTTATTAGAATTTTCAAGAGATGTACATTAGTATTATTTTTCAAGAAAGGGAAATTTATTCTTCAACCTTATTAGAATTTTAAAGAGATGTACATTGGTATTATTTTTCAAGAAAGGAAAATTTATTTTTGATGCTCGTTACAATTTTAAAGAGATGTAAAGTAGGTTTATTTTTCAAGAAAGGGAAATTTATTCTTGAAGCTTAATAGAATTTGAAAGAGATGTACATTAGTATTATTTTTCAAGAAAGGGAAATTTATTCTTGAAGCTCATTAGAATTTTAAAGAGATGTATATTAGTATTATTTTTCAAGGAAGGGAATTTTATTCTTGAAGCTTATTAGAATTTGAAAGAGATGTATATTAGTATTATTTTTCAAGAAAGGGAATTTTATTCTTCAACCTTATTAGAATTTTAAAGAGATGTACATTAGTATTATTTTCCAAGAAAGGGAAATTTATTCTTGAAGCTCATTAGAATTTTAAAGAGATGTATATTAGTATTATTTTTCAAGAAAGGGATATTTATTCTTAAAGCTTATTAGAACTTTAAAGAGATGTATATTAGTATTATTTTTCAAGAAAGGGAATTTTATTCTTCAACCTTATTAGAATTTTCAAGAGATGTACATTAGTATTATTTTTCAAGAAAGGGAAATTTATTCTTCAACCTTATTAGAATTTTCAAGAGATGTACATTAGTATTATTTTTCAAGAAAGGAAAATTTATTTTTGAAGCTCGTTACAATTTTAAAGAGATGTAAAGTAGGTTTATTTTTCAAGAAAGGGAAATTTATTCTTGAAGCTTAATAGAATTTGAAAGACATGTACATTAGTATTATTTTTCAAGAAAGGAAAATTTATTCTTGAAGCTCATTAGAATTTTAAAGAGATGTATATTAGTATTATTTTTCAAGAAAGGGAATTTTATTCTTGAAGCTTATTAGAATTTTCAAGAGATGTACATTAGTATTATTTTCCAAGAAAGGAAAATTTATTCTTAAAGCTCATTAGAATTTTAAAGAGATGTACATTAGTATTATTTTTCAAGAAAGGGAAATTTATTCTTGAAGCTCGTTACAATTTTAAAGAGATGTACATTAGGTTATTTTTCAAGAAAGGGAAATTTATTCGTGAAGCTTATTAGAATTTTAAAGAGATGTACATTAGTATTATTTTTCAAGAAAGGAAAATTTATTGTTGAAGCTTATTAGAATTTTAAAGAGATGTACATTAGTATTATTTTCCAAGAAAGGGAAATTTATTGTTGAAGCTTATTAGAATTTTAAAGAGATGTACATTAGTATTATTTTCCAAGACAGAGAAATTTATTCTTGAAGCTTATTAGAATTTTAAAGAGATGTACATTAGTATTATTTTCCAAGAAAGGGAATTTTATTCTTGAAGGTCATTAGAATTTTAAAGAGATGCACATTAGTATTAATTTTCAAGAAAGTGAAATTGATTCTTGAAACTTATTAGAATTTTAAAGAGATACACATTAATATTATTTTTCAAGAAAGGAAAATTTATTCTTGAAGCTCATTAGAATTTTAAAGAGATGTATATTAGTATTATTTTTCAAGAAAGGGAAATTTATTCTTGAAGCTTATTAGAACTTTAAAGAGATGTATATTAGTATTATTTTTCAAGAAAGGGAAATTTATTCTTCAACCTTATTAGAATTTGAAAGAGATGTACATTAGTATTATTTTTCAAGAAAGGAAAATTTATTTTTGATGCTCGTTATAATTTTAAAGAGATGTACAGTAGGTTTATTTTTCAAGAAAGGGAAATTTATTCTTGAAGCTTATTAGAATTTTCAAGAGATGTACATTAGTATTATTTTCCAGGAAAGGGAATTTTATTCTTGAAGGTCGTTAGAATTTTAAAGAGATGCACATTAGTATTATTTTTCAAGAAAGTGAAATTGATTCTTGAAACTTATTAGAATTTTAAAGAGATGCACATTAGTATTATTTTTCAAGAAAGGAAAATTTATTCTTGAAGCTTATTAGAATTTTTAAGAGATGTACATTAGTATTATTTTCCAAGAAAGGGAAATTTATTCTTGAAGCTCATTAGAATTTTAAAGAGATGTATATTAGTATTATTTTTCAAGAAAGGGAAATTTATTCTTAAAGCTTATCAGAACTTTAAAGAGATATTAGTATTATTTTTCAAGAAAGGCAATTTTATTCTTCAACCTTATTAGAATTTTCAAGAGATGTACATTAGTATTATTTTTGAAGAAAGGGAAATTTATTCTTCAACCTTATTAGAATTTTAAAGAGATGTACATTGGAATTATTTTTCAAGAAAGGAAAATTTATTTTTGAAGCTCGTTACAATTTTAAAGAGATGTACAGTAGGTTTATTTTTCAAGAAAGGGAAATTTATTCTTGAAGCTTAATAGAATTTGAAAGAGATGTACATTAGTATTATTTTTCAAGAAAGGGAAATTTATTCTTGAAGCTCATTAGAATTTTAAAGAGATGTATATTAGTATTATTTTTCAAGAAAGGGAATATTATTCTTGAAGCTCATTAGAATTTTAAAGAGATGTATATTAGTATTATTTTTCAAGAAAGGGAAATTTATTCTTGAAGCTTATTAGAACTTTAAAGAGATGTATATTAGTATTATTTTTCAAGAAAGGGAAATTTATTCTTCAACCTTATTAGAATTTTAAAGAGATGTACATTAGTCATATTTTTCAAGAAAGGAAAATTTATTTTTGATGCTCGTTACAATTTTAAAGAGATGTACAGTAGGTTTATTTTTCAAGAAAGGGAAATTTATTCTTGAAGCTTATTAGAATTTTCAAGAGATGTACATTAGTATTATTTTCCAGGAAAGGGAATTTTATTCTTGAAGGTCGTTAGAATTTTAAAGAGATGCACATTAGTATTATTTTTCAAGAAAGTGAAATTGATTCTTGAAACTTATTAGAATTTTAAAGAGATGCACATTAGTATTATTTTTCAAGAAAGGAAAATTTATTCTTGAAGCTTATTAGAATTTTTAAGAGATGTACATTAGTATTATTTTCCAAGAAAGGGAAATTTATTCTTGAAGCTCATTAGAATTTTAAAGAGATGTATATTAGTATTATTTTTCAAGAAAGGGAAATTTATTCTTAAAGCTTATCAGAACTTTAAAGAGATATTAGTATTATTTTTCAAGAAAGGCAATTTTATTCTTCAACCTTATTAGAATTTTCAAGAGATGTACATTAGTATTATTTTTGAAGAAAGGGAAATTTATTCTTCAACCTTATTAGAATTTTAAAGAGATGTACATTGGAATTATTTTTCAAGAAAGGAAAATTTATTTTTGAAGCTCGTTACAATTTTAAAGAGATGTACAGTAGGTTTATTTTTCAAGAAAGGGAAATTTATTCTTGAAGCTTAATAGAATTTGAAAGAGATGTACATTAGTATTATTTTTCAAGAAAGGGAAATTTATTCTTGAAGCTCATTAGAATTTTAAAGAGATGTATATTAGTATTATTTTTCAAGAAAGGAAAATTTATTTTTGATGCTCGTTGTAACAACGGAAAAGATTCGAAAGAGTTTTTTTTAGGATTTTAAAAGATAAAACTTGATTTTAACCCTAATCCCAATCAAACGAAGCCTGACACGTATTTTGAGGATAATGACTTGACACAGAAGGTCGTTTGAAGCCAGAAACACGATCAAACAGAAAGAAATGTAATCTGGCGATCAGAAACTGACGGAAGGAGTTTCGTGCGTCACTTTCGTTGACGGAGGCCAAGACTTTCCCATGGAAATGCGTGCCAACGTTTGGAAGGATGCCGACACCCTAAAAGATCCCCAGGTGGCCTGGGAAAAGTCGGGATCGCCCCTGGTGGCTTTAAATTACGCGAAAGCCCACCATTTCTCTCATTTCACTCTCTTTCCTCACCACACTCTCTCTCTCTTCTCTCTTTTCTCTCTCCACCTTCCTCCACCGTGAACGGCCACCACAGCCACCGTGGGCCGCCACCAAGGGTACCAACCGACACCCTCACCGCCACACAACCACCTGAACCAACCACCGCCACCAACGGCGCCAGAGACGCCGAAAAATCTTTGTTTTCCTCCATCGCGAAGCTTCCCCAGCCCGATCCGCCACCGTCCGATGCCGTGGACCCTCACCGCCCCCACCACCGTGTAGCCCGAGGCCGGTACCTCGATGGCTCGCGCTGGCCAAAGGAGGCCGGACGCGCCCGGATCGAGGCAAAATGCCGTCCGCCGTGCGAGACTCTTCGTGGCCGGAAAACACCGTCCAAACGGCCGTGAACCGCCATGCCACCACCGTATTCGGACTCCTGAGCTTACGAGCTTCACCGTGGTGTGATTTTCGAGACAAACTGCACCTCACCGCCGTGCGCGCGTGCACCATCAGGTGTGCCGCCGTCTGGGAGTTTACGGGCGTGCATCCCGAGAAACTGAGATCACCGGGACGTAGAATTCCATAATCCGAGCACAGTGGTAAGGTTCGTTTTCCCAAAAACTAATGTTATATGACTGAAATGGCTGCCGAACGTAATTAGGCAATTAATTAACCTAGGTAACTGTGTAACCGGGTTTAGGATTGAAAATTGGATGACGTGATGAATCTAAATATTCAATTTCATGTCCAGGAAATTAATTGGGCTCAGAAACCGAGATTTTGCGGAGTCCTGACTTGAATTGAAGCGACCGGAGACCAGGTAGGATAATTTACACTTCAGAACCTAGAATTGATGTAGTGAATACCTAACTGATTTAGACGACTTGTATGGAATTGCGTGCTGCTTTCGATAGGATAAAATTGCATGCCTGTGTGCTGAAAACCCTAATTGCATGTTAGACACCTTGTTTATCGAGTTTAGATGCCTTTAGGACGGATTTACTTAGGGTTGGGTACTTGATAGCCGGTATGGGACGGCCGTTAAGTATTCCTCGTACAGGAAGTTTTTAAACGAAACTATTTTTATCAGATTTAGCCTGTACCGAGTTAGGGATTGCGCGTTAAACCAGCACGACCCTAAGAAAGGTTTAAGGAGTATAAGGGTGGATAACCTACACGGGGAAACGTTGTGATTTAGGCGTGATACCCTAGAACCCTGAGGAATAGCCGATCGAGTGCATGTGACTTGAATAGATCGTATGAGGATGAGAATTGGCGTATGTGCACATGCTAGGGGACGCCCTAGATGTTGATTCTCACCCGGTCCTTGAGTAAGTGATTGGTGTTACGGATCACACTCACAATATAGGCTTGATTCGGGTGATTGGTGTTACGGATCACACCCAACGATAAGAGAGGTATTCTCTCTAGACTACGTGCAATTAGAAGATGATTTAGATTCGATTCTGATGGATTTGTAACTAACGTGGATTGAGATACACAGGGCATGGGATTTCATTTGATTTTTATGGTCGATTTTAAAAGAAATGGATTTCTGATTGTGATATATTGCCGCAATTTCCATGTGTTTAAACGATTTTAAAGATAAGGTATTCCATTGTTTTATCGATTTCGGAAGACGATTTCGGTGTTCGCATTGAGTATTCAACTGGTTTTAGAATGATATTTAAATTGTAAATTATTCTACTGGGATTCATATCTCATTAGGTTGTGTACTCAGATGAACAGAGGACAAAGCGAGAGCCAGGCGATAGCAAAGTGACTTGAGGATAGACAGAGGATTATTTAGCTTAGGCTTGAATCGTTTGTACATATACTTTGATGACACTGTTAATTATCAGACTCTGTTTCTTGTAACTTATGTATGGACTAGGCTGAATGTATATATGACGTTTTCAGACAGTATGTATGGATTGTAGCGATGAATTAATGTTACGGTGTATGGATTTATATTAGTATGTTTACTGCTGTTGTTGGACTGGTTGTTACGTTTTAAACAGGTGATTCTGTACTTGGGATATGACCAAATTACAGAGGAAACTCTGCCAGATTTTCGGTAGAACTTACGGTGTAAACTTATGGATTTGAATTGAAATGTGTATGAATGTATAATGAGACATGTATATCAGTTTTAGATTTCATTCCAGAGTTATTATTGATGATATATGTATGTGTATTTAGTTAGCTGCGTGTGAATCAGGGTTGAACGGAATCTGAATGGATAACGGAGAATCTATTTGGGTTACGCTCAACCAGTAGCGATCCCCTGACGTTCCCACATAGGGAATAAACATTCAGAATGCCACATATGCTTCCGCTAATCAGACGAGCATCGCGTATGACGTATTAGGGGGTCGTTACAATTATGGTATCAGAGTCCTGTTTGTCGGATCTTCTGGTTTAGTGGACTTAGGACTTTAAATCTTTGGGCTTGCAGCTTTAGGATTTTGATTGATTTGACTCTGGCATGATAGGACCTGATTTGAATTGATAATGAACGGAATGAGTTTGATGTACTTCTGTTAATTATTCTGTGTGACTGATCTGTTTGTTTCTGTATCAGATAAACATGGCAGAATCTAGCAGGGACGCCACACGTAGGCCTAGGGGAAGGCCAAGGCACAGAAGCCAAGGTGCGTCAGGTAGTGGTAGCATGGAGACTGAGGTTGACATGCGGGAGATGATGGAATCTATCAGATTAATGGCCGATGCGATGAGAGACCAGGCCACTACCAGTGCCAATGCAATGAGACAGCAGCAGGACGATAGACAGACGAGAAATGACGGAGCCACCCAACAGGTGAATCCACTATATCAGGATGGATTGAATTTCAGAGAGCAGGTCCATCTCCGTTTACAGGTGCCTCCGATCCAAATTTCTTTGTGGAAGCTTGGATAAAAGGAATTGAAAAGATTTTCAGGTTGTTGCAGTGCGACGAAGAACAGAAAGTCACATATGCAACATATATGCTGAAGGACGAAGCTGAACTTTGGTGGACAGATGCACAACAATTGATGGAGAGCCGAGGCATTCCATTGACTTGGGAATCTTTCAAGAGAGTCTTCATGGATCAGTATATCCCTGAGAGTGTGAAACAAGCAAAGGAAGCACAGTTCCTGAAGCTCACCCAGGGAGGCAGGCCGTTTGACGAGTATCTGAAACAGTTTGAGGAATTATCAAGGTACTCTACTTACCTGCGGATGCATTACGATGAGGCTTGGAAAGCAAAGCAACTAGAAGAAGGCCTCGATCTACCTATGAAGACTCAGTTGGCTACCTTGGAGATTTGAGACTTTGCCACACTGGTGAATAAGTGCAGAATTCTGAGCAAGAATTTAGAACAGAAACAGGCTCAGAATATGACACAGCGTCTGAGGAACCGCCCGCATAAGCGCCGTAAATCTGAATGTAAGAAGCGGTATGTTTAAACCGCAACCAGGGGCTTCTAGTAGCAGTGGGAGGCGACCTGATAATACTCTTTGTCAGAAGTGTGGTACCAGACATCCAAATCAACCCTGCTGGCATCAGACTCCCCTCCAGTGTTATAGATGTGGAGGCCTGGGACACGTGGCAGATCACGCCCTTCCACGGGGAATCGGCCCGACATCGGTAGCCGAAGACCACAAGCTCCAGGGAGAGTTTTTACCATGAATGCTGCCAACGTCGATAGGTCCTCGGGCTTGATGCAGGGTAGAGGTAAAATTTATAATTTTTCTTTGATAGTATTGTTTGATTCGGGTGCTTCGCACTCCTTTATTGCTGATGCATGCGTAGAACGAATGAGATTACCTGTTCAAACCTTGCCTTGTGACCTATACATATCCACACCTTTGGGAGAAGCCACTATGTCCCCACGAATATGCCTAAATTGCCCTTTAACCATTGAAGATACCTTGTTTCTTGTGGACTTAGTGTGTATACCATTGTCAGGGATCGACGTTATTTTGGGAATGGATTGGTTGACTAGGAATCGGGTCTTGTTGAATTGTTCCGAAGGGACAATTACTTATCTAGATAACGCACGGGTCAAGTGGTAATGACAGAGCTTGTGAGATAGGTGATATGTCCTCAATCTCTGAGGTAGAATTGCAGGATAGATTAAGTCAAATCCCGATTGTTAGTGACTTTCTGGAGGTATTTCCTTTGGAAATCAGTAAACTGCCACCACCTAGGGAGATAGAATTCACCATTGACCTAATTCCGGGAGCGGGTCCAATAGCTATGACCCGTATCGTATGGCCCCCACAGAATTGAGAGAATTAAAAGTCCAAATCGAAGACATGTTGGAGAAGGGGTTCGTTAGGCCAAGTGTATCACCATGGGGAGCTCCGGTCTTATTCGTAAAGAAGAAAGACGGGAGTTTAAGACTGTATTGATTAATGACAATTGAATAAGGTGACCATTAAGAACAAATACCCATTGCCACGTATTGATGATTTGTTTGATCAGTTGCAAGGCGCGACTGTATTTTCTAAGATAGATTTAAGGTCAGGATACCACCAGATTAGGGTTAGAAAGGAGGATATTCCCAAGACAGCATTCAGGACAAGATACGGCCATTACGAATTTTTAGTGATGCCGTTTGGATTGACGAATGCACCCGCTGTCTTTATGGATTATATGAACAGAATTTTCAGACCCTATTTAGATCGATTTGTTGTGGTATTCATTGACGATATCTTAGTATATTCCAAGACTCACGAAGAGCATGCCCAGCATCTTAACATGGTGTTCTGAGATCTTTGGAAGAGAAACAAGCGTATGCAAAGCTGGAGAAATGTGAGTTTTGGTTAGAAGAAGTGAAATTTTTAGGACATGTGGTAAATGGAAAAGGGATAGCGGTCGACCCAAAGAAAATTGAAGCAGTATTAGATTGGGATCGACCTAGAACGGTCACCGAGATTAGGAGTTTCTTGGGTTTGGCCGGTTATTATCGGAAATTCATTCAAGGATTTTCACAGATAGCTGTGCCATTGACCCGGTTAACTCGGAAAGGGGTAGACTTTGAATGGAGCGAATGGTGTGAGACTAGTTTTCAGATTCTGAAAGAGAAATTGACCACCGCTCCTGTACTAATTATTCTGAAACCCCTAGAACCCTTTACTGTATACACAGATGCATCTTTGAGAGGCCTAGGTTGTGTTTTGATGCAGGATGGGAAAGTTGTGGCTTATGCATCGCGACAATTGAAACCTGCAGAGGAGAACTATCCCACCCATGACTTAGAATTAGCTGTCGTTGTGTTTGCCCTAAAGATTTGGAGACATTACCTGTATGGTGCAGTATTCGAGGTATATAGTGATCATAAGAGCCTTAGGTATTTGTTTGATCAGAAGGAATTAAATATGAGGCAGCGTAGGTGGGTAGAATACTTGAAAGACTTTGATTTTGAATTGAAATATCATGCAGGGAAAGCAAATGTTGTGGCCGATGCATTAAGCCGAAAGTCACTACAACTAGCCAGTTTAATGATTAGTGAGATGAGATTACTTGAGGATTTTGGGAACCTTAGCCTCAACGTAATCTCATTTCTGCAAAGATTAGTGATGAGTGACTTTTTGATAACCTGCGAACTGAGAGAATTAATTAAACAAGCCCAACTCGAGGATGAATCCTTGGAGGTATATGCAGACCAACCCGACTTTGGATTAGCACCTGATGGAGTTTTAATGTTTAGAAAGAGAATAGTAATCCCAAACCATCAAGAATTAAAGGAAAAAGTGTTAGCAGAAGCTCACAGAAGCCATTACACTATCCACCCCGGTATTTCCAAGATGTACCAGGATTTAAAGAGAAATTTTTGGTGGCCTGGTATGCGGAAAGATATCACGGATTACGTGAATGCCTGTTTGACTTGTCAACAGGTTAAGATAGAGCATCAGAAACCCGCAGGGCTACTTAAGCCATTGGAGATACCAGAAAGGAAATGGGATCAAATCACTATGGATTTCGTGGTTGGATTACCTAGAACACCAGCAGGATTTGATGCCATTTGGGTGATAGTGGATAGGTTGACCAAGTCTGCAAACTTTTTGCCTGTTAAGGTGCGTTACTCCATGGAGAAATTAGTCGAAGTATACCTTAGGGAAATTGTAAGACTACATGGAATACCGTCAGGTATAGTATCTGATCGAGACCCTAGGTTTACTTCGAGATTTTGGCAATCCCTACAGCAAGCTTTAGGAACCCAGCTTAAATTTAGCACACTTATCATCCTTAGGATCGACGGACGTCTGAGAGAGGACTATCCAAACCCTAGAAGACATGTTGAGGGCGTGTGTGCTTGAACAGAAAGGAAGTTGGGATAAGCACCTGCCGTTGATAGAGTTTGCATACAATAACAGTTATCACTCTACCATCGGCATGGCAATCGCATGAGGCTCTGTATGGGAGGAGTTGTAAGTCACCTTTAAGTTGGGTAGAGATGGGGGAAAGTGCATTGTTGGGACCTGAAATGGTGTAAGAAACCACTGATCAAATTAAAATGATCAGGGAAAAGATGAGAGCTGCCCAACAGAGGCAAGAATCTTATGCCAACAAGAGAAGAAGACCTTTGGAATTTAACGAGGGAGATCACGTATTTCTGAGAGTGTCCCCCACCACGGGTATTGGTAGACAGATAATGTAACGACCCCCTAATACGTCATACGCGATGCTCGTCTGATTAGCGGAAGCATATGTGGTATTCTGAATGTTTATTCCCTATGTGGGAACGTCAGGGGATCGCTACTGGTTGAGCGTAACCCAAATAGATTCTCCGTTATCCATTGATTCCGCTCAACCCCTGATTCACACGCAGCTAACTAAATACACATACATACATCATCAATAATACCTCTGGAATGAAATCTAAAACTCATACATGTCTTATCATACATTCATACACATTTCAATTCAAATCCATAAATTTACAGCGGTAGATTCTACTGAAAATCAGCGAGTTTCCTCCGTAAATTGGTCATATCCCAAATCTGAGTAATCACTGCTTAAAATTCAACACCAGTCCAACAACGGTGATAAACATACTAATATAAATCCATACACAAAGAACATCAATTCATCGCTACAATCCATACATACTTTATGCGAAACGTTATATATACATTCAGTCTAGTTCATACAAAATTTACAAGAGACAGAATCCGTTAAGTAACAGTGTCATCAGAGTATATATACAAATGATTCAAGCCTAAGCTAATCATCTTTCTATCTATCCTCGAGTCGCCGGCTATATCGCCTGGCTCGCCGTCCCTGTTCATCCGAGTACACAACCTAATGAGATATGAATCAGAGAATAATTTACAATTTAATTATCATTCAAAACCAGTTGAATACTCGAGTGGTGTGAACAAGAAATCGCTCTTCCAGAAATCACAAAACAGTGGAATACCTCATCTTTAAAATCGTTTAAACACATGGAAATTGTGGCAATATATCATAATCAGAAAATCCATTTTCTTTTAAAATCAATTATCAAAATCAAGTAAAATCTCATGCCCTGTGTCTCTCAATCCACGTTGGCTACAAATCCGCTGTAACCAAATCTAAATCATCTTCTAATTGCACGTAGTCTGGAGAGAATACCTCTCTTATCGTTGGGTGTGATCCGTAACACCAATCACCCGAATCAAGCCTATATTGTGAGTGTGATCAGTAACACCAATCACTCACTCAAGGACCGGGTGAGAATCAACATCTAGAGCGTCCCCTAGCATGTGCACATACGCCAATTCTCATCCTCATACAGTCTATTCGAACTCACATTCACTCGGTCGGCTATTCCTCAGGGTTCTATGGTATCACGCCTAAATCACAACATTTCCCCGTGTAGGTTATCCACCCTTATACTCCCTAAACCTTTCTTAGGGTCGTCCTGGTTTAACGCGTAACCCCTAACTCAGTACAGGCTAAATCTGATAAAAAAAATAATTTCGTTTAAAAGCTTCCTGTACGAGGGATACTTAACGGCCGTCCCATATCGGCTATCAAGTACCCAACCCTAAGTAAATCCGTCCTAAAGGCATCTAAACTCGATAAACAAGGTGTCTAACATGCAATTAGGGTTTTCAGCACACAGGCATGCAATTTTATCCCATCGAAAGCAGCACGCAAATCCATACAAGTCGTCTAAATCAGTTAGGTATTCACTAAATCAATTCTAGGGTTCGGGAAGTGTAAATTATCCTACCTGGTCTCCGGTCGCTTCAATTCAAGTCAGGACTCTGCGAAATCTCGATTTCTGAGCCCAATTAATTCCCTGGACATGAAATTGAATATTTAGATTCGTCACGTCATCCAATTTTCAATCCTAAACCCGGTTACACAGTTACCTAGGTTAATTAATTGTCTAATTACGTTCGGCAGCCTTTTCAGTCATATAACATCAGTTTTTGGGAAAACGGACCTTACCACTGTGCTCGGATTATGGAATTCTACGTCCCGATGATCTCAATTTCTTGGGATGCACGTCCAGGAACTCCAGGACGGTGGTGCACGGCGGTGAGGTGCGGTTTGTCTCGAAAATTACACCACGGTGAAGCCCGTAAGCTCAGGAGTCCGAATACGGTGGTGGCACGGCGGTTCACGGCCGTTTGGATGGTGTTTTCCGGCCACGAAGAGTGCACGCGGCCGGACGGCATTTTGCCTCGATCCGGGCGCGTCCGGCCTCCTTTTCGGCGCGAGCTCACGGAAGGCGGTGGCGGCTCGGGCTACGGTGGTAGAAGCGGTGAGTCCTGGCGTCCGGACGGGCGGATCGGGGAGAAGCCCAGCGCGATGGAGGAAAAAATGGCGTTTTTCGGCGTCTCGATGGCGGATTGGTGGCGGTGGTTGGTTCTTTGGTGGTTGTGGCGATGAGCTGTCGGTTGTTGGTACCCTTGGTGGCGGCCCACGGTGGGCTGTGGTGGCCGTTCACGGTGGAGGAAGGTGGAGAGAGAAAAGAGAGAGAGAGAGTGTGGTGAGGAGAGAGAGTGAAATGGGAGAAATGGCGGGCTTTCGCGTAATTTAAAGCCTCCAGGGGCGATCCCGACTTTTCCCAGGCCACCTGGGGATCTTTTAGGGTGTCGGCATCCTTCCAGACGTTGGCACGCATTTCCATGCGAAAGTCTTGGCCTCCGTCAACGAAAGTGACGCACGAAACTCCTTAGTCGATTTACGATCGCCGGATTACATTTCTTTCTGTTTGATCGTGTTTCTGGCTTCAAACGACCTTCTGTGTCAAGTCATTATCCTCGAAATATGTGTCAGGCTTCGTTTGTTTAGGATTAGGGTTAAAATCAAGTTTTATCTTTTAAAATCCTTTAAAAACTCTTTCGAATCTTTTCTGTTGTTACATTCTCCCCCCCTTAAAAGAAATTTTGTCCCCAAAATTCATACCTGTAAATAGTTCTGGATATCTTTGTCTCATTTCATCTTCTTTCTTCCACGTCATTTCCTGCGATGCGACATCCTGCCAAAGTACCTTAACTAAAGGGATCATTTTACTTCGAAGCTGTTTAGTCTTATAGTCAAGGATTTGAACAGGAGTAGATTCATAAGTCAAATTTTCCTTTAATATTATCGGTTGATTCTCTAATACATGCGCAAGATCTGGGACATATTTACGAAGTTGGGAGACATGGAAAACATCATGTAAGTTGGACAAATGGGGAGGTAAAGCAATTTGGTAGGCAACGGGACCGACTCTTTGTAAAATTTGGAATGGTCCTAGGAATCTAGGACTTAGTTTCTTAGTCCTTATCTGTCTACCAATACCCGTGGTGGGGGACACTCGTAAATACGTGATCTCCTCGTTAAATTCCAAAGGCCTTCTTCTCTTGTTAGCATAAGATTCTTGCCTCTGTTGGGCGCTCTCATCTTTCCCCGATCATTTTAATTTGATCGGTGGTTTCTTGCACCATTTCAGTCCCAACAATGCACTTTCCCCATCTCTACCCAACTTAAAGGTGACTTACAACTCCTCCCATACAGAGCCTCATACGGTTGCCATGCCGATGGTAGAGTGATAATCATTATTGTATGCAAACTCTATCAACGGCAGGTGTCTATCCCAACTTCCTTTCTGCTTAAGTACACACGGGCTCAACATGTCTTCTAGGGTTTGAATAGTCCTCTCAGCATCGTCCGTCACCGAGGATGATAGGCTGTGCTAAATTTAAGCTGGGTTCCTAAAGCTTGCTGTAGGGATTGCCAAAATCTCGAAGTAAACCTAGGGTCTCGACGATACTATACTCGGCGGTATTCCATGTAGTCTTACAATTTCCCTAAGGTATACTTCGGCTAATTTTTCCATGGAGTAACGCACTTTAACAGGCAAAAAGTGTGCAGACTTGGTCAACCTATCCACTATTACCCAAATGGCATCAAATCCTGCTGGTGTTCTAGGTAATCCAACCACGAAATCTATAGTGATCTGATCCCATTTCGAAAGAGTTTTTTTTAGGATTTTAAAAGATAAAACTTGATTTTAACCCTAATCCCAATCAAACGAAGCCTGACACGTATTTCGAGGATAATGACTTGACACAGAAGGTCGTGTGAAGCGAAACATGATCAAACGAGAAAGAAATGTAATCCGCGATCGTAAACCGCGGAAGGAGTTTCGTGCGTCACTTTCGTTGACGGAGGCCAAGACTTTCGCATGGAAATGCATGCCAATGTCTGGAAGGATGCCGACACCCTAAAAGATCCCCAGGTGGCCTGGGAAAAGTCGGGATCGCCCCTGGAGGCTTTAAATTACGCGAAAGCCCACCATTTCTCTCATTTCACTCTCTCTCCTCACCACACTCTCTCTCTCTTCTCTCTTTTCTCTCTCCACCTTCCTCCACTGTGAACGGCCACCACAGCCACCGTGGGCCGCCACCAAGGGTACCAACCGACACCTCACGCCACAACCACCAAAGAACCAACCACCGCCACCAACGGCCGCCGGAGACGTCGGAAAAAATGTTATTTTTCCCCTCCATCGCGCGAAGCTTCCCGGCCGATCCAGCCGTCCGACGCCGGTGGATCTCACCGCTTCCACCACCGTAGCCCGAGCCGCCACCGCTGCCTCAAGAGCTTCGGCCCGGCGTCGAAAGGAGGACGGACGCGCCCGGATCAAGGCAAAACACCGTCCGCCGTGCGAGACTCTTCGTGGCCGGAAAACACCGTCCAAACGGCCGTGAAACGCCGTGCCACCACCGTATTCGGACTCCTGAGCTTACGGGCTTCACCGTGGTGTGATTTTCGAGACAAACCGCACCTCACCGCCGTGCGCCGCCGTGCCGGAGTTTCTGGACGTGCATCCCGAGAAACTGAGATCACCGGGACGTAGAATTCCATAATCCGAGCACAGTGGTAAGGTTCATTTTCCCAAAAACTAATGTTATATGACTGAAATGGCTGCCGAACGTAATTAGGCAATTAATTAACCTAGGTAACTGTGTAACCGGGTTTAGGATTGAAAATTGAATGACGTGACGAATCTAAATATTCAATTTCATGTCCAGGAAATTAATTGGGCCTGTAAATCGAGATTTCATGAGTCCTCGACTTGAATTGAAGTGACCGGAGACCAGGTAGGATAATTTACACTTCCCGAACCCTAGAATTGATGTAGTGAATACCTAACTGATTTAGATGACTTGTATGGAATTGCGTCTTTGCTTCGATGGGATAAAATTGCATGCCTGTGTCAAAACCCTAATTGCATGTTAGACACCTTGTTTATCGAGTTTAGATGCCTTTAGGACGGATTTACTTAGGGTTGGGTACTTGATAGCGGTATGGGACTGGCAGTTAAGTATTCCTCGTGACAGGAAGTTTTTAAACGAAACTATTTTTATCGATTTAGCTTTGCATCTGAAGTTAGGGATTGCGCGTTAAACCAGGAAGACCCTAAGAAAGGTTTAAGGAGTATAAGGGTGGATAACCTACACGGGGAAACGTTGTGATTTAGGCGTGATACCCTAGAACCCTGAGGAATAGCCGACCGAGTGCATGTGAGTTCGAATAGACTGTATGAGGATGAGAATTGGCGTATGTGCACATGCTAGGGACGCCTAGATGTTGATTCTCACCCTGGTCCTTGAGTGAGTGATTGGTGTTACGGATCACACTCACAATATAGGCTTGATTCGGGTGATTGGTGTTACGGATCACACCCAACGATAAGAGAGGTATTCTCTAGACTACGTGCAATTAGAAGATGATTTAGATTCGATTCTGATGGATTTGTAACCAACGTGGATTGAGATACACAGGCATGGGATTTCATTTGATTTTTATGGTGATTTTAAAAGAAATGGATTTCTGATTGTGATATATTGCCGCAATTTCCATGTGTTTAAACGATTTTAGAGATAAGGTATTCCACGTTTTGACTGATTTGGAAAGACGATTTGGTGTTCACACATTGAGTATTCAACTGGTTTTTGAATGATATTTAAATTGTAAATTATTCTCTGGGATTCATATCTCATTAGGTTATGTACTCGGATGAACAGGACAAAGCGAGCCAGGCGATAAAGTCGACTTGAGGATAGACAGAGGATTATTTAGCTTAGGCTTGAATCGCTTGTACATATACTTTGATGACACTTATTAATTATCGATTTTGTTTCTTGTAACTTATGTATAGACTAGGCTGAATGTATATATGACGCTTCGCATAAAGATGTATGGATTGTAGCAATGAATTAATGTTACGGTGTATGGATTTATATTAGTATGTTTATCTTTGTTGTTGGGTGGTTGTTACGTTTTAAACAGGTGATTCTGTACTTGGGATATGACCAAATTACAGAGGAAATTCTGCCGGATTTTCGGTAGAACTTACAGCCGTAAACTTATGGATTTGAATTGAAATGTGTATGAATGTATAATGAGACATGTATATCAGTTTTAGATTTCATTCCAGAGTTATTATTGATGATATATGTATGTGTATTTAGTTAGCTGCGTGTGAATCAGGGTTGAACGGAATCTGAATGGATAACGGAGAATCTATTTGGGTTACGCTCAACCAGTAGCGATCCCCTGACGTTCCCACATAGGGAATAAACATTCAGAATGCCACATATGCTTCCGCTAATCAGACGAGCATCGCGTATGACGTATTAGGGGGTCGTTACACTCGTTATAATTTTAAAGAGATGTACAGTAGGTTTATTTTTCAAGAAAGGGAAATTTATTCTTGAAGCTTATTAGAATTTTCAAGAGATGTACATTAGCATTATTTTTCAAGAAAGGGAAATTTATTCTTCAACCTTATTAGAATTTTAAAGAGATGTACATTAGCATTATTTTTCAAGAAAGGGAAATTTATTCTTCAACCTTATTAGAATTTTAAAGAGATGTACATTAGTATTATTTTTCAAGAAAGGGAAATTTATTCTTGAAGCTCGTTACAATTTTAAGGAGATGTACATTAGGTTATTTTTCAAGAAAGGGAAATTTATTCTTGAAGCTTATTAGAATTTTAAAGAGATGTACATTAGTATTATTTTTCAAGAAAGGAAAATTTATTGTTGAAGCTTATTAGAATTTTCAAGAGATGTACATTAGTATTATTTTTCAAGAAAGGGAATTTTATTCTTGAACGTCATTAGAATTTTAAAGAGATGCACATTAGTATTATTTTTCAAGAAAGTGAAATTGATTCTTGAAACTTATTAGAATTTTAAAGAGATGCACATTAGTATTATTTTTCAAGAAAGGAAAATTTATTCTTGAAGCTCATTAGAATTTTAAAGAGATGTATATTAGTATTATTTTTCAAGAAAGGGAAATTTATTCTTGAAGCTTATTAGAACTTTAAAGAGATGTATATTAGTATTATTTTTCAAGAAAGGGAAATTTATTCTTCAACCTTATTAGAATTTTAAAGAGATGTACATTAGTATTATTTTTCAAGAAAGGAAAATTTATTTTTGATGCTCGTTATAATTTTAAAGAGATGTACAGTAGGTTTATTTTTCAAGAAAGGGAAATTTATTCTTGAAGCTTATTAGAATTTTCAAGAGATGTACATTAGTATTATTTTTCAAGAAAGGGAATTTTATTCTTCAACCTTATTAGAATTTTAAAGAGATGTACATTGGTATTATTTTTCAAGAAAGGAAAATTTATTTTTGAAGCTCGTTACAATTTTAAAGAGATGTAAAGTAGGTTTATTTTTCAAGAAAGGGAAATTTATTCTTGAAGCTTAATAGAATTTGAAAGAGATGTACATTAGTATTATTTTTCAAGAAAGGGAAATTTATTCTTGAAGCTCATTAGAATTTTAAAGAGAAGTATATTAGTATTATTTTTCAAGGAAGGGA
>JAVHNK010000192.1:183814-203356 GCA_031216115.1 Senna siamea
TTGAAGCTCATTAGAATTTTAAAGAGATGTATATTAGTATTATTTTTTAAGAAAGGGAATTTTATTCTTGAAGCTTATTAGAATTTTCAAGAGAAGTACATTAGTATTATTTTTCAAGAAAGGGAAATTTATTCTTCAACCTTATTAGAATTTTAAAGAGATGTACATTAGTATTATTTTTCAAGAAAAGGAAATTTATTCTTCAAGCTTGTTACAATTTTAAAGAGATGTACATTATGTTTATTTTTCAAGAAAGAGAAATTTATTCTTGAAGCTTATTAGAATTTTAAAGAGATGTACATTAGTATTATTTTTCAAGAAAGGGAAATTTATTCTTGAAGCTCATTAGAATTTTAAAGAGATGTATATTAGGTTTATTTTTCAAGAAAGGGAATTTCATTCCTGAAGCTTATTAGAAATTTCAAGAGATATACATTAGTATTATTTTTGAAGAAAGGGAAATTTATTCTTGAAGCTCATTAGAATTTTCAAGAGATGTACATTAGTATTAATTTTCAAGAAAGGAAATTTTATTGTCGAAGCTTATTAGAATTTTAAAGAGATGTACATTAGTATTATTTTCCAAGAAAGCGAAATTTATTCTTGAAGCTCATTAGAATTTTAAAGAGAAGCACATTAGTATTAGTTTTCAAGAAAGTGAAATTGATTCTTGAATCTTATTAGAATTTTAAAGAGATGCACATTAGTATTGTTTTTCAAGAAAGGAAAATTTATTCTTGAAGCTTATTAGAATTTTAAAGAGATGTACTTTAGTATTATTTTTCAAGAAAGGGAATTTCATTCCTGAAGCTTATTAGAAATTTCAAGAGATGTACATTAGTATTATTTTCCAAGAAAGGGAAATTTATTCTTGAAGCTCATTAGAATTTTAAAAAGATGTATGTTAGTATTATTTGTCAAGAAATGGAATTTTATTCTTGAAGCTTATTAGAATTTTCAAGAGATGTACATTAGTATTATTTTTCAAGAAAGGGAAATTTATTCTTCAACCTTATTAGAATTTTAAAGAGATGTACATTAGTATTATTTTTCAAGAAAAGGAAATTTATTCTTCAAGCTTGTTACAATTTTAAAGAGATGTACATTAGGTTTATTTTTCAAGAAAGGGAAATTTATTCTTGAAGCTTATTAGAATTTTAAAGAGATGTACATTAGTATTATTTTTCAAGAAAGGGAAATTTATTCTTGAAGCTCATTCGAATTTTAAAGAGATGTATATTAGTATTATTTTTCAGGAAAGGGAATTTCATTCCTGAAGCTTATTAGAAATTTCAAGATATGTACATTTGTATTATTTTTGAAGAAAGGGAAATTTATTCTTGAAGCTCATTAGAATTTTCAAGAGATGTACATTAGTATTATTTTTCAAGAAAGGAAATTTTATTGTCAAAGCTTATTAGAATTTTAAAGAGATGTACATTAGTATTATTTTCCAAGAAAGGGAAATTTATTCTTGAAGCTCATTAGAATTTTAAAGAGATGCACATTAGTATTATTTTTCAAGAAAGTGAAATTTATTCTTGAAGCTTATTAGAATTTTAAAGAGATGTACATTAGTATTATTTTTCAAGAAAGGGAATTTCATTCCTGAAGCTTATTAGAAATTTCAAGAGATGTACATTAGTATTATTTTCCAAGAAAGGGAAATTTATTCTTGAAGCTCATTAGAATTTTAAAGAGATGTATGTTAGTATTATTTTTCAAGAAATGGAATTTTATTCTTGAAACTTATTAGAATTTTCAAGAGATGTACATTAGTATTATTTTTCAAGAAAGGGAAATTTATTCTTCAACCTTATTAGAATTTTAAAGAGATGTACATTAGTATTATTTTTCAAGAAAAGGAAATTTATTCTTGAAGCTTGTTACAATTTTAAAGAGATGTACATTAGGTTTATTTTTCAAGAAAGGGAAATTTATTCTTGAAGCTCATTAGAATTTTAAAGAGATGTACATTAGGTTTATTTTTCAAGAAAGGGAAATTTATTCTTGAAGCTTATTAGAATTTTCAAGAGATGTACATTAGTATTATTTTTCAAGAAAGGGAAATTTATTCTTGAAGCTCATTCGAATTTTAAAGAGATGTATATTAGTATTATTTTTCAAGAAAGGGAATTTCATTCCTGAAGCTTATTAGAAATTTCAAGATATGTACATTTGTATTATTTTTGAAGAAAGGGAAATTTATTCTTGAAGCTCATTAGAATTTTCAAGAGATGTACATTAGTATTATTTTTCAAGAAAGGAAATTTTATTGTCGAAGCTTATTAGAATTTTAAAGAGATGTACATTAGTATTATTTTCCAAGAAAGGGAAATTTATTCTTGAAGCTCATTAGAATTTTAAAGAGATGCACATTAGTATTATTTTTCAAGAAAGTGAAATTTATTCTTGAAGCTTATTAGAATTTTAAAGAGATGTACATTAGTATTATTTTTCAAGAAAGGGAAATTTATTCTTGAAGCTCATTAGAATTTTAAAGAGATGTACATTAGTATTATTTTTCAAGAAAGGGAAATTTATTCTTGAAGCTCATTAGAATTTTAAAGAGATGTACATTAGTATTATTTTTCAAGAAAGGGAAATTTATTCTTGAAGCTCATTCGAATTTTAAAGAGATGTATATTAGTATTATTTTTCAAGAAAGGGAATTTCATTCCTGAAGCTTATTAGAAATTTCAAGATATGTACATTTGTATTATTTTTGAAGAAAGGGAAATTTATTCTTGAAGCTCATTAGAATTTTCAAGAGATGTACATTAGTATTATTTTTCAAGAAAGGAAATTTTATTGTCGAAGCTTATTAGAATTTTAAAGAGATGTACATTAGTATTATTTTCCAAGAAAGGGAAATTTATTCTTGAAGCTTATTAGAATTTTAAAGAGATGCACATTAGTATTATTTTTCAAGAAAGTGAAATTTATTCTTGAAGCTTATTAGAATTTTAAAGAGATATACATTAGTATTATTTTTCAAGAAAGGGAAATTTATTCTTGAAGCTCATTAGAATTTTAAAGAGATGCACATTAGTATTATTTTTCAAGAAAGTGAAATTTATTCTTGAAGCTTATTAGAATTTTAAAGAGATGTACATTAGTATTATTTTCCAAGAAAGGGAAATTTATTCTTGAAGCTCATTAGAATTTTAAAGAGATGCAAATTAGTATTATTTTTCAAGAAAGTGAAATTTATTCTTGAAGCTTATTAGAATTTTAAAGAGATGTACATTAGTATTATTTTTGAAGAAAGGGAAATTTATTCTTGAAGCTCATTAGAATTTTAAAGAGATGTACATTAGTATTATTTTTGAAGAAAGGGAAATTTATTCTTGAAGCTCATTAGAATTTTAAAGAGATGTACATTAGTATTATTTTTCAAGAAAGGGAAATTTATTCTTGAAGCTCATTCGAATTTTAAAGAGATGTATATTAGTATTATTTTTCAAGAAAGGGAATTTCATTCCTGAAGCTTATTAGAAATTTCAAGATATGTACATTTGTATTATTTTTGAAGAAAGGGAAATTTATTCTTGAAGCTCATTAGAATTTTCAAGAGATATACATTAGTATTATTTTTCAAGAAAGGAAATTTTATTGTCGAAGCTTATTAGAATTTTAAAGAGATGTACATTAGTATTATTTTCCAAGAAAGGGAAATTTATTCTTGAAGCTCATTAGAATTTTAAAGAGATGCACATTAGTATTATTTTTCAAGAAAGTGAAATTTATTCTTGAAGCTTATTAGAATTTTAAAGAGATGTACATTAGTATTATTTTTCAAGAAAGGGAAATTTATTCTTGAAGCTCATTAGAATTTTAAAGAGATGTACATTAGTATTATTTTTCAAGAAAGGAAATTTTATTGTCGAAGCTTATTAGAATTTTAAAGAGATGTACATTAGTATTATTTTCCAAGAAAGGGAAATTTATTCTTGAAGCTCATTAGAATTTTAAAGAGATGCACATTAGTATTATTTTTCAAGAAAGTGAAATTTATTCTTGAAGCTTATTAGAATTTTAAAGAGATGTACATTAGTATTATTTTTCAAGAAAAGGAAATTTATTCTTGAAGCTTGTTACAATTTTAAAGAGATGTACATTAGGTTTATTTTTCAAGAAAGGGAAATTTATTCTTGAAGCTCATTAGAATTTTAAAGAGATGTATATTAGTATTATTTTTCAAGAAAGGGAATTTCATTCCTGAAGCTTATTAGAATTTTCAAGAGATGTACATTAGTATTATTTTTGAAGAAAGGGAAATTTATTCTTGAAGCTCATTAGAATTTTAAAGAGATGTATATTAGTATTATTTTTCAAGAAAGGGAATTTCATTCTTGAAGCTCATTAGAAATTTCAAGAGATGTACATTAGTATTATTTTTGAAGAAAGGGAAATTTATTCTTGAAGCTCATTAGAATTTTAAAGAGATGTATATTAGTATTATTTTTCAAGAAAGGGAATTTTATTCTCGAAGCTTATTAGAATTTTCAAGAGATTTACATTTGTAACAACGGGAAAGATTCGAAAGAATTTTTAAAGAATTTTAAAAGATAAAACTTGATTTTAACCCTAATCCCAATCAAACGAAGCCTGACACGTATTTCAAGGATAATGACTTGACACAGAAGGTCGTTTGAAGCCAGAAACTCGATCAAACAGAAAGAAATGTAATCCGACGATCAGAAACTGACGGAAGGAGTTTCGTGCGTCACTTTCGTTGACGGAGGCCAAGACTTTCGCATGGAAATGCGTGCCAACGTCTGGAAGGATTCCGACACCCTAAAAGATCCCCGGGTGGCCTGGGAAAAAGTCGGGATCGCCCCTGGAGGCTTTAAATTACGCGAAAGCCCGCCATTTCTCCCATTTCACTCTCTCTCCTCACCACATTCTCTCTCTCTTCTCTTCTCTCTCCACCTTCCTCCACCGTGAACGGCCACCACAGCCCACCGTGGGTCGCCACCAAGGGTACCAACCGACACTCATCGCCTACAACCACCAAAGAACCAACCACCGCCACCAACGGCCGCCGGAGACGCCGGAAAACGCCGTTTTCCTCCATCGCGCGCGAAATTTCCCACTCGATCGCGCCGCCGTCCGACGCTGCTGACTGGCCACCGCCCCACCATCCGTAGTTCGAGCCGCCACCGCTTCCGATGAGCTAAGACCGCCGAAAGGAGGCCGACGCGCTCAGATCGATGCAAAACGCCGCCTGGCCGTGGCGAGACTCTTCGTGGTCGGAAACATCGCCCAAACGGCGCGGAACCGCTGCCACCACCGTATTCGGACTCCCGAGCCAAGCTTCACCGGTGGTGTGATTTTCGAGAGAAATCGCACTCACCGCCATGGCTGGTAAGCCGCCGCGTCGGAGTTCCCGGACGCGTGCATTCCGAGAAATCGAGATCACCGGACGTGAATTCCATAATCCGAAAGCACAGTGGTAAGGTCCATTTTCCCAAAAGCTGATGTTATATGATTGAAATGGTCGCGAACGTAATTAGGCAATTAATTAACCTAGGTAACTGTGTAACCGGGTTTAGGATTGAAAATTGGATGACGTGACGAATCTAAATATTCAATTTCATGTCCAGGGAATTAATTGGGCTCAGAAATCGAGATTTCACAGAGTCCTGATTTGAATTGAAGCGACCGGAGACCAGGTAGGATAATTTACACTTCCCGAACCCTAGAATTGATTTAGTGAATACCTAACTGATTTAGACGACTTGTATGGAATTACGTGCTGCTTTCGATGGGATAAAATTGCATGCCTGTGTGCTGAAAACCCTAATTGCATGTTAGACACCTTGTTTATCGAGTTTAGATGCCTTTAGGACGGATTTACTTAGGGTTGGGTACTTGATAGCCGGTATGGGACTGCCGTTAAGTATTCCTCGTGACAGAAGCTTTTAAACGAAACTATTTTTATCGATTTGCCTGCATCTTGAGTTAGGGATGCGCGTTAAACCAGGACGACCCTAAGAAAGGTTTAGGGAGTATAAGGGTGGATAACCTACACGGGGAAACGTTGTGATTTAGGCGTGATACCCTAGAACCCTGAGGAATAGCCGACCGAGTGCATGTGAGTTCGAATAGACTGTATGAGGATGAGAATTAGCGTATGTGCACATGCTAGGGACGCCTAGATGTTGATTCTCACCGGTCCTTGAGTGAGTGATTGGTGTTACGGATCACACTCACAATATAGGCTTGATTCGGTGATTGGTGTTACGGATCACACCCAACGATAAGAGAGGTATTCTCTCTAGATAACGTGCAATTAGAAGATGATTTAGATTCTAAGCATAAAGGATTTGTAACCAACGTGGATTGAGATACACAGGGCATGGGATTTCATTTGATTTTTATGACTGATTTTAAAAGAAACGGATTTCCTGATTGTGATATATTGCCGCAATTTCCATGTGTTTAAACGATTTTAAAGATAAGGTATTCCATCGTTGAATTGATTTCGGAAGACGATTTCGGTGTTCGCACCACGAGTATTCAACTGTTTTTGAATAATATTTAAATTGTAAATTATTCTACCGGGATTTATATCTCATTAGGTTGTGTACTGGATGAACAGTGGACGAAAGGCGAGCCCGCACGATAGCGAAGCGGTGACTTGAGGATAGACGAGAGGATTATTTAGCTTAGGCTTGAATCGCTTTGTACATATATTTTGATGACACCGTTAATTATCGATTTTGTTTCTTGTAACTTATGTATGGACTAGGCTTGAATGTATATATGACGTTCGCATAAAGATGTATGTATTGTAGCGATGAATTAATGTTACGGTGTATGGATTTATATTAGTATGTTTATCGGCCTTTGTTGTTGGACTGGTTGTTACGCTTTTAAGCGGTGATTCTGTACTTGGGATATGCACTAAATTACAGAGAAACTGTGAATAACCCGAAAGATTCGAAAGAATTTTTAAAGAATTTTAAAAGATAAAACTTGATTTTAACCCTAATCCCAATCAAACGAAGCCCGACACGTATTTTGAGGATAATGACTTGACACGTAAGGTCGCTGAAGCCGTAAACACGATCAAACAGAAAGAAATGTAATCCGCGATCGGCGCGGAAGGAGTTTCGCGGCGTCACTTTCGCTGATCTGAGGCCAAGACTTTCGCATGGAAATGCGTGCAACGCCTGGAGGGATGCCGACACCCTAAAAGATCCTGGTGGCCTGGGAAAAGTCGGGATCGCCTCGAGGCTTTAAATTACGCGAAAGCCCGCCATTTCTCCCATTTCACTCTCTCTCCTCACCACACTCTCTTCTTTCTCTCTCCACCTTCCTCCACCGTGAATCCGCCACCACCCACCGTGGGCCGCCACCAAGGGTACCAATCGACACCTCATCGCTTACAACCACCAAAGAACCAACCACCGCCACCAACGGACGGCCGGAGACGCCAAAAACGCCGTTTTCCATCGCGCGAATTTCCCGGCCGATCGCGCGCCGTCCGACGCCGTTGACACCACCGTCACCACCGCAGTGTAGCCCGAGCGCCACCGCCTCCGAGCTGGTAGCCGCCGAAGGAGGTCGGACGCGCCGGATCGAGGCAAAATGCCGCCCGCCGCGGCGAGACTCTTCGTGGCCGAAAACACCGCTCAAACGCGTGGAACCGCCGTAGTGCCACCACCGGGATTCGGACTCGAGCTTACGGTCTTCACCGTGGTGTGATTTTCGAGACAAACCGCACTCACCGCCGTGCGCCGCTGCACACCGGGCTGCGGCGCCTTGTAGCGCCGCCATGCCGGAAGTTCCTGGGCGTGCATCCCGAAACCGAGATCACCGGACGAGAATTCCATAATCCGAGCACAGTGGTAAGGTCCGCTTTTCCCAAAAACTGATGTTATATGATTGAAATGGGCTGCGAACGTAATTAGGCAATTAATTAACCTAGGTAACTGTGTAACCGGGTTTAGGATTGAAAATGGGATGACGTGACGAATCTAAATATTCAATTTCATGTCCAGTGAATTAATTGGGCTCTAAACCGAGATTTCACAGAGTCCTGATTTGAATTGAAGCGATCGGAGACCAAGTAGGATAATTTACACTTCCCGAACCCTAGAATTGATTTAGTGAATACCTAACTGATTTAGACGATTTGTATGGAATTGCGTGCTGCTTTCGATGGGATAAAATTGCATGCACGTGTCTTTGAAAACCCTAATTGCATGTTAGACACCTTGTTTATCGAGTTTAGATGCCTTTAGGCGGGTTTACTTAGGGTTGGGTACTTGATAGCCTGTATGGGACGTACTGCTAAGTATCCCTCAGACAGTAAGCTTTTAAACGAAACTATTTTTATCAGATTTAACCTGTACTGAGTTGGGGATTGCGCGTTAAACCAGCACGACCCTAAGAAAGGTTTAGGGAGTATAAGGGTGGATAACCTACACGGGGAAACGTTGTGATTTAGGCGTGATACCCTAGAACCCTGAGGGAATAGCCGACTGAGTGCATGTGAGTTCGAATAGACTGTATGAGGATGAGAATTGGCGTATGTGCACATGCTAGGGGACGCCCTAGATGTTGATTCTCACCCGGTCCTTGAGTGAGTGATTGGTGTTACGGATCACACTCACAATATAGGCTTGATTCGGGTGATTGGTGTTACGGATCACACCCAACGATAAGAGAGGTATTCTCTCTAGACTACGTGCAATTAGAAGATGATTTAGATTCGGTTACAGTGGATTTGTAACCAACGTGGATTGAGATACACAGGGCATGGGATTTCATTTGATTTTTATGACTGATTTTAAAAAGAAACAGATTTCCAGATTGTGATATATTGCCGCAATTTCCATGTGTTTAAACGATTTTAAAGATAAGGTATTCCACTGTTTTCGAACTGATTTCGGGAAGACGATTTCGGTGTTCGCACCGCTGAGTATTCAACTGGTTTTTGAATGATATTTAAATTGTAAATTATTCTACTGGGATTCATATCTCATTAGGTTGTGTACTCAGATGAACAGGGACAGGGGCAGGAGCCCAGACGATAGCCGAGGCTGACTTGAGGATAGACAGAGGATTATTTAGCTTAGGCTTGAATCGTTTGTACATATACTTTGATGACACTATTAATTATCAGATTTTGTTTCTTGTAACTTATGTATGGACTAGGCTGAATGTATATATGACGTTTCAGACAACATGTATGGATTGTAGCGATGAATTAATGTTACGGTGTATGGATTTATATTAGTATGTTTATCTTTGTTATTGGATGGTTGTTACGTTTTAAACAGTGATTCTCAGACTTGGGATATGACCAAATTACGAGGAAACTCGCCGATTTTCAGAAGACTTACATACCTCGTAAACTTATGGATTTGAATTGAATTGAAATGTGTATGAATGTATAATGAGACATGTATATCGCTTTAGATTTCATTCCGCAGTTATTATTGATGATATATGTATGTGTATTTAGTTAGTCGCGTGTGAATCAGGGTTGAACGGAATCAATGGATAACTGAGAATCTATTTGGGTTACGCCAACCAAGAGCGATCCCCTGACGTTTCCACATAGGGAATAAACATTCGAATGCCACATATGCTTCCGCTAATCGCATTTGAGCATCGCGTATGTCGTATTAGGGGGTCGTCACAATTATGGTATCAGAGCCCTGTTTGTCGGATCCTCTGGTTTAGTGGACTTAGGTCTTTAAATCTTCGGCTTGCGTACTTTAGGATTTTGATTGATTTGACTCTGGCATGATAGGACCTGATTTGAATTGATAATGAACGGAATGATTTTGATGCACTTCTGTTAATTATTGCTGTGTGACTGATCTGTTTGTTTCTGTATCAGATAAACATGGCGAGACCCAGCGGTGGACGCCACACGAGGCCTAGGGAAGGCCAAGGCACGAAGCCGTGCAGCGCCAGGTAGTGGTAGCATAGAGACTGAGGTTGACATGCGTGAGATGATGGAATCTATCAGATTAATGGCCGATGCCATGAGAGACCAGGCCACTACCAGTGCCAATGCAATGAGACAAAGCCAGGATGATAGATGACGAGAAATGACTGAGCCACCCAACAGGTGAATCCACTATATCAGGGATGGATTGAATTCCAGAGAGCAGGTCCATCTCCGTTCACAGGTGCCTCCGAACCAGCTGCTGTGGAAGCTTGGATAAAAGGAATTGAAAAGATTTTTCAGGTTGTTGCAAAGCATGACGAAGAACGTAAAGTCACATATGCAACATATATGCTGAAGGACGAAGCTTAACTTTGGTGGACAGATGCACAGCAATTGATGGAGAGCCGAAGCATCCCAATCGACTTGGGAATCTTTCAAGAGAGTCTTCACGGATCAAGATATCCCCGAGAGCGTGAAACAAGCAAAGGAAGCTCGCCTCAAGCTCACCCAGGAGGCGGCCGCTTGACGAGTATCTCAAACAGCTTTGAGGAATTATCAAGGTACTCTACTTACTCGCGAATGCATTACGATGAGGCTTGGAAAGCGAAACAACTAGAAGAAGGCCTCGATCTACCCATGAAGACTCGATTGGCTACCCCGAGATTCGAGACTTTGCCACACCGGTGAATAAGTGCGTAATTCGGGAGCAAGAATTTAGAAACGTAAACAATGTAGTTCAAAATATGACACAACAGACAGTGAACCTACTTCAGACAAGCGCCCGTAAATCAATGTAAGAAGCGGTATGTTTAAACCGCAACTGTGGGCTTCTAGTAGTAAAGTGGGAGGCTAATTCGATAATACTCTTTCGTCGGCGGTGGTACCGTGACATCCAAATCAACCCCGCCTGGGCATCGCACTCCTCCAAAGGTTATATAGATGTGGAGGCATATCAGGACACATGGCCGACATATCGCCCTTCCACTGGGAATCACCGACATCCGGTACCAAGACCACAAGCTCCTGTGGAGAGTTTTTACCATGAATGCCGCCAACGCCGATGTGTCCTCTGCTTGATGGCAGTGGCAGAGGTAAAATTTATAATTTTTCTTGATAGTATTGTTTGATTCGGGTGCTACACACTCCTTTATTGCCGATGCATGCGTAGAACTAATGAGATTACCCTGCTCAAACCTCGCCTCATGACCCATACATATCCACACCCCTTGGGAGAAGCTTTCACCATGTCCCCACGAATATGCCTAAATTGCCCTTTAACCATTGAAGATACCTTATTTCTTGTGGACTTAGTGTGTATACCATTGTCAGGGATCGACGTTATTTTGGGAATGGATTGGTTGACTAGAATCTGGTCTTGTTGAATTATTCGAAGGGACAATTACTTATCTAGATAACGCACTGTAAGTGGGTAATGACAGAGCTTGTGAGATAGGTGATATGTCCCTCAATCTCTCTGAGGTAGAATTGCAGGATAGATTAAGTCAAATCCCGATTGTTAGCGACTTTCCGGAGGTATTTCCTTTGGAAATTTGTAAACTGCCACCACCTAGAGAGATAGAATTCACCATTGACCTAATTCCGGGAGCGGGTCCAATAGCTATGACCCGTGATCGTATGGCCCCCGCAGATTGAGAGAATTAAAAGTCCAAATCAAGACATGTTGGAGAAGGGGTTCATAGGGCCAAGTGTATCACCATGGGGAGCTCCTGGTCTTATTCAGAAGAAGAAAGACGGGAGTTTAAGACCGTGTGTATTGATTACCGACAATTGAATAAGGTGACCATTAAGAACAAATACCCATTGCCACTTATTGACGATTTGTTTGATCACCGCAGGCGATTGTATTTTCTAAGATAGATTTAAGGTCGAGGATACCACCGTGATTAGGGTTAGAGAGGAGGATATTCCCAAGACAAAGATTCAGACAAGATACCGGCCATTACGAAGTTTTTAGTGATGCCGCTTGATTGACGAATGCACCCGCTGCCTTTATGGATTATATGAACAGAATTTTCAGTGCCCTATTTAGATCAATTTGTTGTGGTGTTCATTGACGATTATCTTAGTATATTCCAAGACTCACGAAGAGCATGCCCAAAGATCTTAACACGATTGTTACGGATGCACCTTTGGAAGAGAAACCATCTGATGCAAAGTCGAGAAATGTGAGTTTTGGTTAGAAGAAGTGAAATTTTTAGACATGTGGTAAATGGGAAAGGAATAGCTTGGTCGACCCAAAGAAAATTGAAGCAAGATTAGATTGGGATCGACCCAGAACGGCCACCGAGATTAGGAGTTTCTTGGGTTTGGCCATATTATCTGGAAATTCATTCAAGGATTTTCACAGATAAATGTGCCATTGACCCGTTAACTCCTGAAAGGGGTAGACTTTGAATGGAGCGAATCTGTGAGACCAGTTTTCAGATTCTGAAAGAGAAATTGACCACCGCTCCTGTACTAATTATTCCGAAACCCCTAGAACCCCTTACTGTATACACACATGCATCTTTGAGAGGCCTAGGTTGTGTTTTGATGCAGATGGGAAAGTTGTGGCTTATGCATCGCGACAATTGAAACACGGCAGAGGAGAACTATCCCACCCATGACTTAGAATTAGTCATTGCTGTGTTTGCCACTAAAGATTTGGAGACATTACCAGATGGCGCGGTATTCGAGGTATATAGTGATCATAAAGAGCCTTAGGTATTTGTTTGATCGTAAGGAATTAAATATGAGGCGTGAGGTGGGTAGAATACTTGAAAGACTTTGATTTTGAATTGAAATATCATGCAGGAAAGCGAAATGTTGTGGCCGATGCATTAAGCCGAAAGTCACTACAACTAGCCGCTTTAATGATTAGTGAGATGAGATTACTTGAGGATTTTGGGAACCTTAGCCTCAACGTAATCTCATTTCCGCAAAGATTAGTGATGAGTGACTTTTTGATAACCTGCGAACTGAGAGAATTAATTAAACAAGCCCAACTCGAGGATGAATCCTCGGAGGTATATGCACCAACCCGACTTCTGATTAGCACCGATGGAGTTTTAATGTTTAGAAAGAGAATAGTAATCCCAAACCATCAAGAATTAAAGGAAAAAGTGTTAGCGAAGCTCACGTAGCCATTACACTATCCACCCCTGTATTTCCAAGATGTATCAGATTTAAAGAGAAATTTTTGGTGGCCTGGTATGCGGAAGATATCACGGACATGTGAATGCCTGCTTGACTTGTCAACAAAGTTAAGATAGAGCATCAGAAACCCGCAGGGCTACTTAAGCCATTGGAGATACCAGAGAGGAAATGGGATCAAATCACTATGGATTTCGTGGTTGGATTACCTAGAACACCAGCAGGATTTGATGCCATTTGGGTGATAGTGGATAGGTTGACCAAGTCCGCACACTTTTTGCTGTTAAGGTGCGTTACTCCACGGAGAAATTAGTCAAGTATACCTTAGGGAAAATTGTAAGACTACATGGAATACCGCCAGTATAGTATCTCGATCGAGACCACTAGGTTTACTTGAGATTTTGGCAATCCCTGACAAAGAAGCCTTAGGAAACCCAGCTTAAATTTAGCACGCCTTACCATCCTCAGATCACTGGCGTCTCAGAGGACTATTCAAACCCTAGAAGACATGTTGAGGGCGTGTGTGCTTGAACAGAAAGGAAGTTGGGATAAACACCTGCCGTTGATAGAGTTTGCATACACAATACTTGATTATCACTCTACCATTGGCATGGCAATCCGTATGAGGCTCAGTATGGAAGGAGTTGTAAGTCACCTTTAAGTTGGGTAGAGATGGGGAAAGTGCATTGTTGGGACTGAAATGGTGCAAGAAACCACCGATCAAATTAAAATGATCAGTGAAAAGATGAGAGACGCCAACAGAGGCAAGAATCTTATGCTAACAAGAGAAGAAGGCCTTTGGAATTTGAACGAGGAGATCACGATTTCGAGAGTGTCCTCACCACGTATTGGTGGTATGTGATAAGAACTAAGAAGCTAAGTCCTAGATTCCTAGGACCATTCCAAATTTTACAAAGAGTCGGTCCTGCTGTTTCACCAAATTATGCGTTACTTCTCCCATTTGTCCAACCTACATGATGTTTTCCACGCCTCCCAACTTCAGTAAATATGTCCCAGATCCTCAAGGCATGTATTAGAGAATCAACCGATAATATTAAAGGAAAATTTGACTTATGAATCTACTCCTGCTCAAATCCTCGACTATAAGACTAAACAAATTTTCAAGTAAAATGATCCCTTTAGTTAAGGTACTTTGGCGTGATGTCGCATCGCAGGAAATGACGTGGGAGAAAGAAGATGAAATGAGACAAAGATATCCGTAATCAAGCATGTGTATGAATTTTGGGGACAAAATTTCTTTTAAGGGGAGAATGTAACAACGGAAAGATTCGAAAAGAATTTTTAAAGAATTTTAAAAGATAAAACTTGATTTTAACTCCTAATCCCAATCAAACGAAGCCTGACATCGTATTTTGAGGATAATGACTTGACACGTAAGGTCGCTGGGTTTAAACACGATCAAACAGAAAGAAATGTAATCCCGCGATCGAAACCGACTAAGGAGTTTCAAGGCGTCACTTTCGCTGACTGAGGCCAAGACTTTCGCATGGAAATGCGTACAACGCCTGGAGGGGATGCCGACACCCTAAAAGATCCGGGTGGCCTGGGAAAAGCCTGGATCGCCCCTGAGGCTTTAAATTACGCGAAAGCCCGCCATTTCTCCCATTTCACTCTCTCTCCTCACCACACTCTCTCTCTTCTTTCTCTCTCCACCTTCCTCCACCGTGAACGGCCACCACAGCCCACCGTGGCCGCCACCAAGGGTACCAACCGACACCATCGCCCACAACTACCAACCAACCAACCATCGCCACCAACGGCCGCCGGAGACGCCGGAAAACGCCAAGCTTTCCTCCATCGCGAAATTTCGCACCGGCGCGTCATTGCCTGACGCCAAGCTGATCACCGCTTCTACCACCGTGGTAGCCCGAGCCGCCAATGCTTCCGGGAGCTCGCCGCCGCGAAGTGAGGCGCCTACGTCTGGATCGAGGCAAAACGCCGTCCTGGCCGCGGCGAGACTCTTCGTGGCCTGGAAAACACCGCTCAAACGGCCGCGGAACCGCCGTGCCACCACCGTATTCGGACTCTTGAAGCTTACGCTTTCACCGTGGTGTGATTTTCGAGACAAACCGCGACTCACCGCCGCGCGCCGTCACCGCCGGCGCCGCTGTGTCGCCGTCTTTGAGTTCTGGACGTGCATCCCGAGAAACTGAGATCACCGGGACGTAGAATTCCATAATCCCAGCACAGTGGTAAAGGTCCGCTTTTCCCAAAAACTGATGTTATATGATTGAAATGGCTGCCGAACGTAATTAGGCAATTAATTAACCTAGGTAACTGTGTAACCGGGTTTAGGATTGAAAATTGGATGACGTGACGAATCTAAATATTCAATTTCATGTCCAGGGAATTAATTGGGCTCAGAAACCGAGATTTCACAGAGTCTTGATTTGAATTGAAGCGACCGGAGACCAGGTAGGATAATTTACACTTCTAACCCGTAGAATTCGATTTAGTGAATACCTAACTGATTTAGACGATTTGTATGGAATTGCGTGCTGCTTTCGATGGGATAAAATTGCATGCCTGTGTGCTGAAAACCCTAATTGCATGTTAGACACCTTGTTTATCGAGTTTAGATGCCTTTAGTATGGTTTACTTAGGGTTGGGTACTTGATAGCCGGTATGGGACGGCCGTTAAGTATCCCTCGTACAGGAAGCTTTTAAACGAAACTATTTTTATCAGATTTAACCTGTCCAGATCGAGTTAGGGATTGCGTTAAACCAGGACGACCCTAAGAAAGGTTTAGGGAGTATAAGGGTGATAACCTACACGGGAGACGCTGTGATTTAGGCGTGATACCTCTGTAACCCCGAGGAATAGCCGACCGAGTGCATGTGAGTTCGAATAGACTCAGATGAGGATGAGAATTGGCGATGTGCACATGCTAGGGACGCCTAGATGTTGATTCTCACCCGGCCCTTGAGTGAGTGATTGCGTTACTGATCACACTCACAATATAAAGCTTGATTCTGGTGATTTGGTGTTACTGATCACACTCAAATTCGATAAGAGAGGTATTCTAGACTACGTGGCAATTAGAAGATGATTTAGATTCTACATAATGGATTTGTAATCAACGTGGATTGAGATACACAGGTAATGGGATTTCATTTGATTTTTATGACCGATTTTAAAAAGAAACATTTCCGTGATTGTGATATATTGCCGTCTAATTTCCATGTGTTTAAACGATTTTAAAGATAAGGTATTCCAACTGCTTTGAATCGATTTTGAAGACGATTTCTGTGTCAGCAGACCAACGAGTATTCAACCTGGCTAATGATATTTAAATTGTAAATTATTCTACCGGGATTCATATCTCATTAGGTTGTGTACTCGATGAACAGGGACAAAAGGTGAGAGCCTTCGCACGATGGGAAATGAGGTCGACTTTGAGGATAGACAGAGGATTATTTAGCTTAGGCTTGAATCGCTTGTACATATACTTTGATGACACTATTAATTATCGATTTGTTTCTTGTAACTTATGTATGGACTAGACGAATGTATATATGACGCTTCGCAGAAGTATGTATGGATTGTAGCGATGAATTAATGTTACTGGTATGGATTTATATTAGTATGTTTATCGCTGTTATTGGACTGGTTGTTACGCTTTTAAACAGTGATTCTGCATTTCAGATATGCATCAAATTACGAGGAAACTCGCCGATTTTCTGGTGAGAACTTGACACCAGTAAACTTATGGATTTGAATTGAAATGTGTATGAATGTATAATGAGACATGTATATCGCTTTAGATTTCATTCCAGAGTTATTATTGATGATATATGTATGTGTATTTAGTTAGTCGCTGCAGAATCCAAGTGGTCGAACGGAATCAATGGATAACGGAGAATCTATTTCGGGTTACGCCAACCAAGAGCGATCCCCTGACGTTTCCACATAGTGGAATAAACATTCGAACGCCACATATGCGTTTTCCGCTAATCGACGAGCATCGCGTATGACGATTAGGGGTCCCTTTCTTGAAAAATAATACTAATGTACATCTTTAAAATTCTAATAAGCTTCAAGAATAAATTTCCTTTCTTGAAAAATAATACTAATGTACATCTCTTTAAAATTCTAATAAGCTTCAAGAATAAATTTCTTTCTTGAAAATAATACTAATGTACATCTCTTTAAAATTCTAATAAGCTTCAAGAATAAATTTCCTTTCTTGAAAAATAATACTAATGTACATCTCTTTAAAATTCTAATAAGCTTCAAGAATAAATTTCCCTTTCTTGAAAATAATACTAATGTACATCTCTTTAAAATTCTAATAAGCTTCAAGAATAAATTTCCTTTCTTGAAAAATAATACTAATGTACATCTCTTTAAAATTCTAATAAGCTTCAAGAATAAATTTCCTTTCTTGAAAAATAATACTAATGTACATCTCTTTAAAATTCTAATAAGCTTCAAGAATAAATTTCCTTTCTTGAAAATAATACTAATGTACATCTCTTTAAAATTCTAATAAGCTTCAAGAATAAATTTCTTTCTTGAAAAATAATACTAATGTACATCTCTTTAAAATTCTAATAAGCTTCAAGAATAAATTTCCTTTCTTGAAAAAATAATACTAATGTACATCTCTTTAAAATTCTAATAAGCTTCAAGAATAAATTTCCTTTCTTGAAAAATAATACTAATGTACATCTCTTTAAAATTCTAATAAGCTTCAAGAATAAATTTCCTTTCTTGAAAAAATAATACTAATGTACATCTCTTTAAAATTCTAATAAGCTTCAAGAATAAATTTCCTTTCTTGAAAAATAATACTAATGTACATCTCTTTAAAATTCTAATAAGCTTCAAGAATAAATTTCCTTTCTTGAAAAATAATACTAATGTACATCTCTTTAAAATTCTAATAAGCTTCAAGAATAAATTTCCCTTTCTTGAAAAATAATACTAATGTACATCTCTTTAAAATTCTAATGAGCTTCAAGAATAAATTTCCCTTTCTTGAAAAATAATACTAATGTACATCTCTTTAAAATTCTAATAAGCTTCAAGAATAAATTTCCTTTCTTGAAAAATAATACTAATGTACATCTCTTTAAAATTCTAATAAGCTTCAAGAATAAATTTCCTTTCTTGAAAATAATACTAATGTACATCTCTTTAAAATTCTAATAAGCTTCAAGAATAAATTCCCTTTCTTGAAAAATAATAATACTAATGTACATCTCTTTAAAATTCTAATAAGCTTCAAGAATAAATTTCCTTTTCTTGAAAAATAATACTAATGTACATCTCTTTAAAATTCTAATAAGCTTCAAGAATAAATTTCCTTTCTTGAAAAAATAATACTAATGTACATCTCTTTAAAATTCTAATGAGCTTCAAGAATAAATTTCCTTTTCTTGAAAAATAATACTAATGTACATCTCTTTAAAATTCTAATAAGCTTCAAGAATAAATTTCTTTCTTGAAAATAATACTAATGTACATCTCTTTAAAATTCTAATAAGCTTCAAGAATAAATTTCCTTTCTTGAAAAATAATACTAATGTACATCTCTTTAAAATTCTAATAAGCTTCAAGAATAAATTTCCTTTCTTGAAAAATAATACTAATGTACATCTCTTTAAAATTCTAATAAGCTTCAAGAATAAAATTTCCTTTCTTGAAAATAATACTAATGTACATCTCTTTAAAATTCTAATGAGCTTCAAGAATAAATTTCCTTTCTTGAAAAATAATACTAATGTACATCTCTTTAAAATTCTAATAAGCTTCAAGAATAAATTCCCTTCTTGAAAATAATACTAATGTACATCTCTTTAAAATTCTAATAAGCTTCAAGAATAAATTTCCTTTCTTGAAAAATAATACTAATGTACATCTCTTTAAAATTCTAATAAGCTTCAAGAATAAATTTCCTTCTTGAAAAATAATACTAATGTACATCTCTTTAAAATTCTAATAAGCTTCAAGAATAAATTTCCTTTCTTTGAAAAATAATACTAATGTACATCTCTTTAAAATTCTAATAAGCTTCAAGAATAAATTTCCTTTTCTTGAAAATAATACTAATGTACATCTCTTTAAAATTCTAATAAGCTTCAAGAATAAATTTCCTTTCTTGAAAAATAATACTAATGTACATCTCTTTAAAATTCTAATAAGCTTCAAGAATAAATTTCCTTTCTTGAAAAAATAATACTAATGTACATCTCTTTAAAATTCTAATAAGCTTCAAGAATAAATTTTTCTTGAAAAATAATACTAATGTACATCTCTTTAAAATTCTAATAAGCTTCAAGAATAAATTTCCTTTCTTGAAAATAATACTAATGTACATCTCTTTAAAATTCTAATAAGCTTCAAGAATAAATTTCCTTTCTTGAAAAATAATACTAATGTACATCTCTTTAAAATTCTAATAAGCTTCAAGAATAAATTTCCTTTCTTGAAAAATAATACTAATGTA
>JAVHNK010000192.1:203856-241856 GCA_031216115.1 Senna siamea
AATAGATTCTCCGTTATCCATTCAGATTCCGTTCAACCCTGATTCACACGCAGCTAACTAAGTACACATACATATATCATCAATAATAACTCTGGAATGAAATCTAAAACTGATATACATGTCTCATTATACATTCATACACATTTCAATTCAAATCCATAAGTTTACGGCTGTAAGTTCTACCGAAAATCCGACAGAGTTTCCTCTGTAATTTGGTCATATCCCAAGTACGTAATCACTGCTTAAAACGTGAACAACCAGTCAACAACAAAGAAGAAACATACTAATATAAATCCATACATCGTAACATTAATTCATCGCTACAATCCATACATACTGTCTGAAATGTCATATATACATTCAGCCTAGTCCATACATAAGTTACAAGAAACAGAGTCTGATAATTAACAGTGTCATCAAAGTATATGTACAAACGATTCAAGCCTAAGCTAAATAATCCTCTGTCTATCCTCAAGTCAGCGGCTATCGTCTGGCTCCCGCTCGCCCCTGTTCATCTGAGTACACAACGTAATGAGATATGAATCCCAGTAGAATAATTTACAATTTAAATATCATTCAAAAACCATTTGAATACTCAGCGGTGCGAACACCGAAATCGTCTTCCCGAAATCAGTTCGAAAACAGCGGAATACCTTATCTTTAAAATCGTTTAAACACATGGAAATTGCGGCAATATATCACAATCGGGAAATCCATTTCTTTTAAAATCAGTCATAAAAATCAAATGAAATCCCATGCCCTGTGTATCTCAATCCACGTTGGTTACAAATCCATCAGAATCGAATCTAAATCATCTTCTAATTGCACGTAGTCTAGAGAGAATACCTCTCTTATCGTTGTGTGTGATCCGTAACACCAATCACCCGAATCAAGCCTATATTGTGAGTGTGATCCGTAACACCAATCACTCACTCAAGGACCGGGTGAGAATCAACATCTAGGGCGTCCCCTAGCATGTGCACATACGCCAATTCTCATCCTCATACAGTCTATTCGAACTCACATGCACTCGGTCGGCTATTCCTCAGGGTTCTACGGTATCACGCCTAAATCATAACGTTTCCCCGTGTAGGTTATCCACCCTTATACTCCTTAAACCTTTCTTAGGGTCGTCCTGGTTTAACGCGCAATCCCTAACTCAGTACAGGCTAAATCTGATAAAAATAGTTTCGTTTAAAAACTTCCTGTACGAGGAATACTTAACGACCGTCCCATACCGGCTATCAAGTACCCAACCCTAAGTAAATCCGTCCTAAAGGCATCTAAACTCGATAAACAAGGTGTCTAACATGCAATTAGGGTTTTCAGCACACAGGCATGCAATTTTATCCCATCGAAAGCAGCACGCAATTCCATACAAGTCGTCTAAATCAGTTAGGTATTCACTAAATCAATTCTTGGGTTCGGGAAGTGTAAATTATCCTACCTGGTCTCCTGGCCGCTTCAATTCAAGTCGAGGACTTGCGAAATCTCGGTTTCGAGCCCAATTAATTTCTGGACATGAAATTGAATATTTAGATTAAATCACGTCATCCAATTTTCAATCCTAAACCCTAAGCATACGATTACCTAGGTTAATTAATTGCCTAATTACGTTCGTGACCATTTCGATCATATAACATTAATTTTTGGGAAAACGAACCTTACCACTGTGCTCAGATTATGGAATTCTACGTCCCGGTGATCTCAGTTTCTCGGGATGCACGCCCGTAAACTCCAAGACGGCGGCACTGCAGCGACGGCGGTGAGGTGCGGTTTGTCTCAAAAATCACACCACGGTGAAGCCCGTGAAGCTCAGGAGTCGAATACGATGGTCGCGGCGTTCACGGCCGTTTGGGCGGTGTTTTCCGGCCACGAAGTGTCTCGCATGGCGGATGGCGTTTTGCCTCGATCCGGGCGCGTTCGGCCTCCTTCGACGGCCCGAAACTCATCGGAGGCGGTGGCAGCTCGGGCTACACGGTGGTGGGGGCGGTGAGGGTCCACGGCGTCGGACGGCGGCGAATCGGGCTGGGGAAGCTTCGCGCGATGGAGGGGAAAAACAGCGTTTTTTCGGCGTCTCTGGCGGCCGTTGGTGGCGGTGGTTGGTTGCTGGTGGTTGTGGGCAGTGAGGGCTGTCGGTTGGTACCCTTGGTGGCGGCCCACGGTGGCTGTGGTGGCCGTTCACGGTGGAGGAAGGTGGAGAGAGAAAAGAGAGAAGAGAGAGAGTGTGGTGAGGAGAGAGAGTGAAATGAGAGAAATGGTGGGCTTTCGCGTAATTTAAAGCCTCCAGGGGCGATCCCGACTTTTCCCAGGCCACCTGGGGATCTTTTAGGGTGTCGGCATCCTTCCAGACGTTGGCACGTATTTCCATGCGAAAGTCTTGGCCTCCGTCAACGAAAGTGACGCATGAAACTCCTTCCGTCAGTTTCTGATCGCCGGATTACATTACTTTCTGTTTGATCGTGTTTCTGGCTTCAAACGACTTTCTGTGTCAAGTCATTATCCTCGAAATACGTGTCAGGCTTTGTTTGATTGGGATTAGGGTTAAAATCAAGTTTTATCTTTTAAAATCCTAAAAAAAACTCTTTCGAATCTTTTCCGTTGTTACAGTATTATTTTTCAAGAAAGGGAATTTTATTCTTGAAGCTTATTAGAATTTTCAAGAGATGTACAGTAGTATTATTTTTCAAGAAAGGGAAATTTATTCTTGAAGCTCATTAGAATTTTTAAGAGATGTACATTAGGATTATTTTTCAGGAAAAGGAAATTTATTCTTGAAGCTCATTAGAATTTTCAAGAGATGTACATTAAGTTTAATTTTCAAGAAAGGGAAATTTATTCTTGAAGCTTATTAGAATTTTAAAGAGGTGTACATTAGTATTAATTTTCAAGAAAGGGAAATTGATTCTTGAAACTTATTAGAATTTTAAAGAGATGCACATTAGTATTATTTTTCAAGAAAGAAAAATTTATTCTTGAAGCTTATTAGAATTTTAAAGAGATGTACATTAGTATTATTTTCCAAGAAAGGGAAATTTATTCTTGAAGCTCATTAGAATTTTAAAGAGATGTATATTAGTATTATTTTTCAAGAAAGGGAAATTTATTCTTGAAGATAATTAGAACGTTAAAGAGACGTATATTAGTATTATTTTTCAAGAAAGGGAATTTTATTCTTCAACCTTATTAGAATTTTCAAGAGATGTACATTAGTATTATTTTTCAAGAAAGGGAAATTTATTCTTCAACCTTATTAGAATTTTAAAGAGATGTACATTAGTATTATTTTTCAAGAAAGTGAAATTGATTCTTGAAACTTATTAGAATTTTAAAGAGATGTATATTAGTATTATTTTTCAAGAAAGGGAAATTTGTTCTTCAACCTTATTAGAATTTTAAAGAGATGTACATTAGTATTATTTTTCAGGAAAAGGAAATTTATTCTTGAAGCTCATTAGAATTTTAAAGAGATGTACATTAGGATTATTTTTCAGGAAAAGGAAATTTATTCTTGAAGCTCATTAGAATTTTCAAGAGATGTACATTAGTATTATTTTTCAAGAAAGGGAATTTTATTCTTGAAGCTTATTAGAATTTTCAAGAGATGTACAGTAGTATTATTTTTCAAGAAAGGGAAATTTATTCTTGAAGCTCATTAGAATTTTTAAGAGATGTACATTAGGATTATTTTTCAGGAAAAGGAAATTTATTCTTGAAGCTCATTAGAATTTTCAAGAGATGTACATTAAGTTTAATTTTCAAGAAAGGGAAATTTATTCTTGAAGCTTATTAGAATTTTAAAGAGGTGTACATTAGTATTATTTTTCAAGAAAGGGAAATTGATTCTTGAAACTTATTAGAATTTTAAAGAGATGCACATTAGTATTATTTTTCAAGAAAGGAAAATTTATTCTTGAAACTTATTAGAATTTTAAAGAGATGTACATTAGTATTATTTTTCAAGAAAGGGAAATTTATTCTTCAACCTTATTAGAATTTTAAAGAGATGTACATTAGTATTATTTTTCAAGAAAGTGAAATTTATTCTTCAAACTTATTAGAATTTTAAAGAGATGTATATTAGTATTATTTTTCAAGAAAGGGAAATTTGTTCTTCAACCTTATTAGAATTTTAAAGAGATGTACATTAGTATTATTTTTCAGGAAAAGCAAATTTATTCTTGAAGCTCATTAGAAATTTAAAGAGATGTACATTACGATTTTTTTTCAGGAAAAGGAAATTTATTCTTGACGCTCATTAGAATTTTCAAGAGATGTACATTAAGTTTAATTTTCAAGAAAGGGAAATTTATTCTTGAAGCTTATTAGCATTTTAAAGAGGTGTACATTAGTATTATTTTTCAAGAAAGGAAAATTTATTCTTCAACCTTATTAGAATTTTAAAGAGATGTATATTAGTATTATTTTTCAAGAAAGGGAATTTCATTCCTGAAGCTCATTAGAAATTTCAAGAGATGTACATTAGTATTATTTTTGAAGAAAGGGAAATTTATTCTTGAAGCTCATTAGAATTTTAAAGAGTTGTATATTAGTATTATTTTTCGAGAAGGGGAATTTTATTCTCGAAGCTTATTAGAATTTTCAAGAGATTTACATTAGTATTATTTTTTAAGGAAAAGGAAATTTATTCTTGAAGCTTGTTACAATTTTAAAGAGATGTACATTAGGTTTATTTTTCAAGAAAGGGAAATTTATTCTTGAAGCTCATTAGAATTTTAAAGAGATGTATATTAGTATTATTTTTCAGGAAAGGGAATTTCATTCCTGAAGCTTATTAGAAATTTCAAGAGATGTACATTAGTATTATTTTTCAAGAAATGGAAATTTATTCTTGAAGCTCATTAGAATTTTAAAGAGATATATATTAGTATTATTTTTCAAGAAAGGGAATTTCAATTCTGAAGCTTATTAGAATATTCAAGAGATGTACATTAGTATTATTTTCCAAGAAAGGGAAATTTATTCTTGAAGCTCATTAGAATTTTAAAGAGATGTATATTAGTATTATTTTTCAAGAAAGGGAATTTTATTGTCGAAGCTTATTAGAATTTTCAAGAGATTTACATTAGTATTATTTTTCAAGAAAAGGAAATTTATTCTTGAAGCTTGTTACAAGTTTAAAGAGATGTACATTAGGTTTATTTTTCAAGAAAGGGAAATTTATTCTTGAAGCTTATTAGAATTTTAAAGAGATGTACATTAGTATTATTTTTCAAGAAAGGGAAATTTATTCTTGAAGCTTATTAGAATTTTAAAGAGATGTATATTAGTATTATTTTTCAAGAAAGGGAATTTCATTCCTGAAGCTTATTAGAAATTTCAAGAGATGTACATTAGTATTATTTTTGAAGAAAGGGAAATTTATTCTTGAAGCTCATTAGAATTTTAAAGAAATGTATATTAGTATTATTTTTCAAGAAAGGGAATTTCATTCCTGAAGCTCATTAGAAATTTCAAGAGATGTACATTAGTATTATTTTTGAAGAAGGGGAAATTTATTCTTGAAGCTCATTAGAATTTTAAAGAGATGTATATTAGTATTATTTTTCGAGAAGGAATTTTATTCTCAAGCTTATTAGAATTTTCAAGAGATTTACATTAGTATTATTTTTTAAAGAAAATGAAATTTATTCTTGAAGCTTGTTACAATTTTAAAGAGATGTACATTAGGTTTATTTTTCAAGAAAGGGAAATTTATTCTTGAAGCTCATTAGAATTTTAAAGAGTTGTATATTAGTATTATTTTTCAAGAAAGGGAGTTTCATTCCTGAAGCTCATTAGAAATTTCAAGAGATGTACATTAGTATTATTTTTCAAGAAAGGGAAATTTATTCTTGAAGCTCATTAGAATTTTAAAGAGATGTATATTAGTATTATTTTTCAAGAAAGGGAATTTCATTCCTGAATCTTATTAGAAATTTCAAGAGATGTACATTAGTATTATTTTTCAAGAAAGGGAAATTTATTCTTGAAGCTCATTAGAATTTTAAAGAGATGTATATTAGAATTAATTTTCAAGATATAAAATTTATTCTTGAAGCTCATTAGAATTTTAAAGAGATGTATATTAGTATTATTTTTCAAGAAAGGGAACTTCATTCCTGAAGCTCATTAGAAATTTCAAGAGATGCACATTAGTATTATTTTTGAAGAAAGGGAAATTTATTCTTGAAGCTCATTAGAATTTTAAAGAGATGTATATTAGTATTATTTTTCAACAAAGGGAATTTCAATTCTGAAGCTTATTAGAATTTTCAAGAGATGTACATTAGTATTATTTTTCAAGAAAGGGAAATTTATTCTTGAAGCTCATTAGAATTTTAAAGAGATGTATATTAGTATTATTTTTCAAGAAAGGGAATTTTATTGTCGAAGCTTATTAGAATTTTCAAGAGATTTACATTAGTATTATTTTTCAAGAAAAGGAAATTTATTCTTGAAGCTTGTTACAAGTTTAAAGAGATGTACATTAGGTTTATTTTTCAAGAAAGGGAAATTTATTCTTGAAGCTTATTAGAATTTTAAAGAGATGTACATTAGTATTATTTTTCAAGAAAGGAAAATTTATTCTTGAAGCTTATTAGAATTTTAAAGAGATGTATATTAGTATTATTTTTCAAGAAAGGGAATTTCATTCCTGAAGCTTATTAGAAATTTCAAGAGATGTACATTAGTATTATTTTTGAAGAAAGGGAAATTTATTCTTGAAGCTCATTAGAATTTTAAAGAGATGTATATTAGTATTATTTTTCAAGAAGGGGAATTTTATTCTCGAAGCTTATTAGAATTTTCAAGAGATTTACAATAGTATTATTTTTTAAAGAAAATGAAATTTATTCTTGAAGCTTGTTACAATTTTAAAGAGATGTACATTAGGTTTATTTTTCAAGAAAGGGAAATTTATTCTTGAAGCTCATTAGAATTTTAAAGAGTTGTATATTAGTATTATTTTTCAAGAAAGGGAATTTCATTCCTGAAGCTTATTAGAAATTTCAAGAGATGTACATTAGTATTATTTTTCAAGAAAGGGAAATTTATTCTTGAAGCTCATTAGAATTTTAAAGAGATGTATATTAGTATTATTTTTCAAGAAAGGGAATTTCATTCCTGAAGCTTATTAGAAATTTCATGAGATCTACATTAGTATTATTTTTGAAGAAAGGAAAATTTATTCTTGAAGCTCATTAGAATTTTAAAGAGATGTATATTAGTATTATTTTTCAAGAAAGGGAACTTCATTCCTGAAGCTCATTAGAAATTTCAAGAGATGTACATTAGTATTATTTTTGAAGAAAGGGAAATTTATTCTTGAAGCTCATTAGAATTTTAAAGAGATGTACATTAGGTTTATTTTTCAAGAAAGGGAAATTTATTCTTGAAGCTTATTAGAATTTTAAAGAGATGTACATTAGTATTATTTTTCAAGAAAGGGAAATTTATTCTTGAAGCTTATTAGAATTTTAAAGAGATGTATATTAGTATTATTTTTCAAGAAAGGGAATTTCATTCCTGAAGCTTATTAGAAATTTCAAGAGATGTACATTAGTATTATTTTTGAAGAAAGGGAAATTTATTCTTGAAGCTCATTAGAATTTTAAAGAAATGTATATTAGTATTATTTTTCAAGAAAGGGAATTTCATTCCTGAAGCTCATTAGAAATTTCAAGAGATGTACATTAGTATTATTTTTGAAGAAAGGAAAATTTATTCTTGAAGCTCATTAGAATTTTAAAGAGATGTATATTAGTATTATTTTTCGAGAAGGGGAATTTTATTCTCGAAGCTTATTAGAATTTTCAAGAGATTTACATTAGTATTATTTTTTAAAGAAAATGAAATTTATTCTTGAAGCTTGTTACAATTTTAAAGAGATGTACATTAGTATTATTTTTCAAGAAAGGGAAATTTATTCTTGAAGCTCATTAGAATTTTAAAGAGATGTATATTAGTATTATTTTTCAAGAAAGGGAGTTTCATTCCTGAAGCTCATTAGAAATTTCAAGAGATGTACATTAGTATTATTTTTCAAGAAAGGGAAATTTATTCTTGAAGCTCATTAGAATTTTAAAGAGATGTATATTAGTATTATTTTTCAAGAAAGGGAATTTCATTCCTGAAGCTTATTAGAAATTTCAAGAGATGTACATTAGTATTATTTTTCAAGAAAGGGAAATTTATTCTTGAAGCTCATTAGAATTTTAAAGAGATGTATATTAGTATTATTTGTCAAGAAAGGGAAATTTATTCTTGAAGCTCATTAGAATTTTCAAGAGATGTATATTAGTATTATTTGTCAAGAAAGGAAAATTTATTCTTGAAGCTCATTAGAATTTTAAAGAGATGTATATTAGTATTATTTTTCAAGAAAGGGAATTTCAATCCTGAAGCTTATTAGAATTTTCAAGAGATGTACATTAGTATTATTTTTCAAGAAAGGGAAATTTATTCTTGAAGTTCATTAGAATTTTAAAGAGATGTATATTAGTATTATTTTTCAAGAAAGGGAATTTTATTCTCGAAGCTTATTAGAATTTTCAAGAGATTTACATTAGTATTATTTTTCAAGAAAGGGAAATTTATTCTTGAAGCTTGTTACAAGTTTAAAGAGATGTACATTAGTATTATTTTTGAAGAAAGGGAAATTTATTCTTGAAGCTTATTAGAATTTTAAAGAGATGTACATTAGTATTATTTTTCAAGAAATGGAAATTTATTCTTGAAGCTTATTAGAATTTTAAAGAGATGTATATTAGTATTATTTTTCAAGAAAGGGAATTTCATTCCTGAAGCTTATTAGAAATTTCAAGAGATGTACATTAGTATTATTTTTGAAGAAAGGGAAATTTATTCTTGAAGCTCATTAGAATTTTAAAGAGATGTATATTAGTATTATTTTTCAAGAAATGGAATTTTATTCTTGAAGCTTATTAGAATTTTCAAGAGATGTACATTAGTATTATTTTTCAAGAAAGGGAAATTTATTCTTGAAGCTCATTAGAATTTTAAAGAGATGTACATTAGTATTATTTTTCAAGAAAGGGAAATTTATTCTTGAAGCTCATTAGAATTTTAAAGAGATGTATATTAGTATTATTTTTCAAGAAAGGGAATTTCATTCCTGAAGCTTATTAGAAATTTCAAGAGATGTACATTAGTATTATTTTTTAAGAAAGGGAAATTTATTCTTGAAGCTCATTAGAATTTTAAAGAGATGTATATTAGTATTATTTTTCAAGAAAGGGAATTTCATTCCTGAAGCTTATTAGAAATTTCAAGAGATGTACATTAGTATTATTTTTCAAGAAAGGGAAATTTATTCTTGAAGCTCATTAGAATTTTAAAGAGATGTATATTAGTATTATTTTTCAAGAAAGGGAATTTCATTCCTGAAGCTTATTAGAAATTTCAAGAGATGTACATTAGTATTATTTTTGAAGAAAGGGAAATTTATTCTTGAAGCTCATTAGAATTTTAAAGAGATGTATATTAGTATTATTTTTCAAGAAAGGGAAATTTATTCTCGAAGCTCATTAGAATTTTAAAGAGATGTATATTAGTATTATTTTTCAAGAAAGGGAAATTTATTCTTGAAGCTTATTAGAATTTTAAAGAGATGTACATTAGTATTATTTTTCAAGAAAGAGAAATTTATTCTTGAAGCTCATTAGAATTTTAAAGAGATGTATATTAGTATTATTTTTCAACAAAGGGAAATTCAATTCTGAAGCTTATTAGAATTTTCAAGAGATGTACATTAGTATTATTTTTGAAGAAAGGGAAATTTATTCTTGAAGCTCATTAGAATTTTAAAGAGATGTATATTAGTATTATTTTTCAAGAAAGGGAATTTTATTGTCGAAGCTTATTAGAATTTTCAAGAGATTTACATTAGTATTATTTTTCAAGAAAAGGAAATTTATTCTTGAAGCTTGTTACAAGTTTAAAGAGATGTACATTAGGTTTATTTTTCAAGAAAGGGAAATTTATTCTTGAAGCTTATTAGAATTTTAAAGAGATGTACATTAGTATTATTTTTCAAGAAAGGAAAATTTATTCTTGAAGCTTATTAGAATTTTAAAGAGATGTATATTAGTATTATTTTTCAAGAAAGGGAATTTTCAGAATCGACCCTAATCACGCCATACGCGATGCTCGCCTGATTAGCTAAGCATATGTGGCATTCTCAATGTTTATTCCCTATGTGGGAACGTCAGGATCGCCATCGGTTGAGCGTGAACTCCAAATAGATTCTCCGTTATCCATTCAGATTCCGCTCAACCCCGATTCACACGCAGCCTAACTAAATACACATACATATATCATCAATAATAACTCGAATGAAATCTAAAATCTGATATACATGTCTCATTATACATTCATACACATTTCAATTCAAATCCATAAGTTTACTTTACCGTAAGTTCTACCGAAAATCCGCAGAGTTTCCTCTGTAATTTGGTCATATCCCAAGTAAGAATCACCGCTTAAAACGTGAATAACCAAATTCAATAACAAAGAAGAAACATACTAATATAAATCCATACACCGTAACATTAATTCATCGCTACAATCCATACATACCGCCTCAAACGTCATATATACATTCAAATTTAGTCCATACATAAATTACAAGAAACAAAATCTGATAATTAATTGGTCATCAAAGTATATGTACAAACGATTCAAGCCTAAGCTAAATAATCCTCTCGTTTATCCTCAAGTCACCTCGCTATCGCCTGGCTCCCGCTCGTCCCTCGTTCATCCGAGTACACAACCTAATGAGATATGAATCCCAAAGAGAATAATTTACAATTTAAATATCATTCAAAACCGCTTGAATACTCAATGCGAACACCGAAATCGCTCTTCCGAAATCACCAAAACGTTGGAATACCTTATCTTTAAAATCGCTTAAACACATGGAAATTATGCAATATATCACAACTGAAACTGCTTTTTAAAATCACCATGAAAATCAAATGAAATCCCATGCCCTGCGTGTATCTCAATCCACGCTGGTTTACAAATCCATCAGAATCGAATCTAAATCATCTTCTAATTGCACGTAGTCTAGAGAGAATACCTCTCTTTATCGCTGGGTGTGATCCGTAACACCAATCACCCGAATCAAGCCTATATTGTGAGTGTGATCCGTGAACACCAATCACTCACTCAAGGACCGGTGAGAATCAACATCTAGTATGCCCCTAGCATGTGCACATACGCCAATTCTCATCCTCATACAGCCTATTCGAACTCACATGCACTCTGGCCGGCTATTCCTCGTGGTTCTAGGGTATCACGCCTAAATCACAACGCTTTCCCCGTGTAGGTTATCCACCCTTATACTCCCTAAACCTTTCTTAGGGTCGTCCTGGTTTAACGCGCAATCCCTAACTCAGTACAGGTTAAATCTGATAAAAATAGTTTCGTTTAAAAGCTTCCTGTACGAAGGATACTTAACGACCGTCCCATACCGGCTATCAAGTACCCAACCCTAAGTAAATCCGCCCTAAAGGCATCTAAACTCGATAAACAAGGTGTCTAACATGCAATTAGGGTTTTCAAAGACACAGGCATGCAATTTTATCCCATCGAAAGCAAAGACGCAATTCCATACAAATCGCCTAAATCGCTTAGGTATTCACTAAATCAATTCTAGGGTTCTGAAGTGTAAATTATCCTACCTGGTCTCCTGGCCGCTTCAATTCAAATCAGACTCGTGAAATCTCGGTTCGAGCCCAATTAATTCCCTGGACATGAAATTGAATATTTAGATTCGCCACGCCATCCAATTTTCAATCCTAAACCCGTTACGATTACTAGGTTAATTAATTGCCTAATTAAGTTCGCACCATTTCAATCATATAACATCAGTTTTTGGGAAAACTGACCTACCATCGTGTTTCGGATTATGGAATTCTACGTCCCTGATCTCGCCGATGCACGCCCAGGAACTCCAAGACGGCAAGATCTGCACGGCGCAATGACGGCGCACGGCGCGCTGTGAGGTGCGGTTTGTCTCGAAAATCACACCACGGTGAAGCCCGTGAAGCTCAGGAGTCCGAATACGGTGGTGGCATGGCGGTGCACGGCCGTTTGGACGGTGTTTTGCGGCCACGATGAGTCTCGCACGGCGGCCGGCGTTTTGCCTCGCTCCAGGCGCGTCCGGCCTCCTTCGGCCGAAGCATCGAGGCACCGGCGGCTACGGCTACACTGGTGGGCGGTGGCTCGCCAACGGCGGCGCATCGGTCGGGAAATTTCGCGATGGAGGGAAAACGGCGTTTTTCCGTCTCCGGCCGCTGGTGGTGGTTGGTTGGTTCGTGGTCGCGGGCGAGGGTCGCTTGGTACCCTTGGTGGCGCCCACGGTGGCTGTGGTGGCTGCTCACGGTGGAGGAAGGTGGAGAGAGAGAAGAGAGAGAGAGTGTGGTGAGGAGAGAGAGTGAAATGGGAGAAATGGCGGGCTTTCGCGTAATTTAAAGCCTCCAGGGGCGATCCCGACTTTTCCCAGGCCACCCGGGGATCTTTTAGGGTGTCGGCATCCCTCCAGACGTTGGCACGCATTTCCATGCGAAAGTCTTGGCCTCCGTCAACGAAAGTGACGCACGAAACTCCTTCCGTCAGTTTCTGATCGCCGGATTACATTTCTTTCTGTTTGATCGTGTTTCTGGCTTCAAGCGACCTTCGGTCAAGTCATTATCCTCAAAATACGTGGTCGCTTCGTTTGATTGGGATTAGGGTTAAAATCAAGTTTTATCTTTTAAAATTCTTTAAAAATTCTTTCGAATCTTTCCCGTTGTTACATTCTCCCCCCCTTAAAAGAAATTTTGTCCCCAAAATTCATACCTGTAAACAGTTCTGGATATCTTTGTCTCATTTCATCTTCTTTCTCCCACGCCATTTCCTCGCGATGCGACATCCTCGCCAAAGTACCTTAACTAAAGGGATCATTTTACTCAAGTCATTTAGTCTTATAGTCAAGGATTTGAACAGAGTAGATTCATAAGTCAAATTTTCCTTTAATATTATCGGTTGATTCTCTAATACATGCAGGATCCGGGACATATTTACGGTTGGGAGACGTGGAAAACATCATGTAGGTTGGACAAATGGGGAGGTAACGAATTTGGTAGGCAACGGACCGACTCTTTGTAAAATTTGGAATGGTCCTAGGAATCTAGGACTTAGCTTCTTAGTTCTTATCTGTCTACCAATACCCGTGGTGGGGGACACTCTCAGAAATACGTGATCTCCCTCGTTAAATTCCAAAGGCCTTCTTCTCTTGTTAGCATAAGATTCTTGCCTCTGCTGGGCAGCTCTCATCTTTCTCCCGATCATTTTAATTTGATCGGTGGTTTCTGCACCATTTCAGTCCCAACAATGCACTTTCCCCCATCTCTACCCAACTTAAAGGTGACTTACAACTCCTTCCATACAGAGCCTCATACGGTGCCATGCCAATGGTAGAGTGATAACTGTTATTGTATGCAAACTCTATCAACGGCAGGTGTTTATCCCAACTTCCTTTCTGTTCAAGCACACACGCCTCAACATGTCTTCTAGGGTTTGAATAGTCCTCTCAGACGCGTCACACCGAGGATGGTAGGTCAGTGCTAAATTTAAGCCGGGTTCCTAAGGCTTGTCAGAGGGATTGCCAAAATCTCAAGTAAACCTAGTGGTCTCGATCGATACTATACCTGACGGTATTCCATGTAGTCTTACAATTTCCCTAAGGTATACTTCGGCTAATTTCTCCATGGAGTAACGCACCTTAACAGGCAAAAAGTGTGCAGACTTGGTCAACCTATCCACTATCACCCAAATGGCATCAAATCCGGGTGTTCTAGGTAATCCAACCACGAAATCCATAGTGATTTGATCCCATTTCCTCTCTCGTATCTCCAATGGCTTAAGTAGCCGCGGGTTTCGATGTTTATCTTAACCTCGTTGACAAGTCAAACAGGCATTCACGTAATCCGTGATATCTTTCCGCATACCAGGCCACCAAAAATTTCTCTTTAAATCTTGATACATTTTGGAAATACCGGTGGATAGTGTAATGGCTTCGTGAGCTTCGCTAACACTTTTTCCTTTAATTCTTGATGGTTTGGGATTACTATTCTCTTTCTAAACATTAAAACTCCATCAGCTAATCCAAGTCGGGTTGGTCTCGCATATACCTCCAAGGATTCATCCTCGAGTTGGGCTTGTTTAATTAATTCTCTCCGCGCAGTTATCAAAAAGTCACTCATCACTAATCTTTGGAAATGAGATTACGCTGAGGCTAAGGTTCCCAAAATCCTCAAGTAATCTCATCTCACTAATCATTAAACGGCTAGTTGTAGTGACTTTCGGCTTAATGCATCGGCCACAACATTTGCTTTCCCTCGCATGATATTTCAATTCAAAATCAAAGTCTTTCAAGTATTCTACCCACCTACGCCGCCTCATATTTAATTCCTTCCGATCAAAAATACCTAAGGCTCTTATGATCACTATATACCTCGAATACCGCGCCATACTGTGTAATGTCTCCAAATCTTTAGGGCAAACACAACGGCATTAATTCTAAGTCATGGGTGGGATAGTTCTCCTCTGCAGTTTCAATTGTCGCGATGCATAAGCCACAACTTTCCCATCCTCGCATCAAAACACAACCTAGGCCTCTCAAAGATGCATCCGTATACAGATAAGGGTTCTAGGGGTTTAATAATTAGTACAGAGCGGTGGTCAATTTCTCTTCGAATCTGAAAACTAGTCTCACACCGCTCGCCTTCCATTCAAAGTCTACCCCTTTCCGAAGTTAATCGGTCAATGGCACAACTATCTCGTGGAAAATCCTTGAATGAATTTCCGATAATAACCGCCAAACCCAAGAAACTCCTAATCTAGGTGATCGTTCTAGGTCGATCCCAATCTAATATCGCTTCAATTTTCTTTGGGTCGACCGCTATTCCTTTCCCATTTACCACATGTCCTAAAAATTTCACTTCTTCTAACCAAAACTCACATTTCTCCAGCTTTTGCATACAGCTTGTTTCTCTTCCAAAGATCGTAACACCGTGTTAAGATGCCGGGCATGCTCTTCATGAGTCTTGGAATATACTAAGATATCGCCAATGAACACCACAACAAATTGATCTAAATAGGGCACGAAAATTTGCTCATATAATCCATAAAGATAATGGTGCATTCGTTAATCCAAACGGCATCACTAAAAACTCGTGAATGGCCGTATCTTTGTCACGAATGCCGCCTTGGGAATATCCTCCTCTCTAACCCTAACTGTGGTATCCTCGACCTTAAATCTATCTTAGAAAATACAATCGCTTTGCAAATCGATCAAACAAATCGCCAATACGTGGCAATGGGTATTTGTTCTTAATGGTCACCTTATTCAATTGCTCTGTGAATCAATACACAGCCTTAAACTCCCGCCTTTCTTCTTTACGAATAAGACCGGAGCTCCCCATGGTGATACACTTGGCCTAACGAACCCCTTTCTCCAACATGTCTTCGATTTGGACTTTTAATTCTCTCAATCATGGGGCCATACGATACGGTCATAGCTATTGGACCCGCCTCCCTAATTAGGTCAATGGTGAATTCTATCTCTAGAGTGGTGGCGCTTTACAAATTTCCAAAGGAAATACCTCTGGAAAGTCGCTAACAATCGGGATTTGACTTAATCTATCCCGCACTTCTACCTCGAGAGATTGAGGGACATATCACCTATCTCACAAGCTCACATTACCACGCCAGTGCACGTTATCTAGATAAGTAATTGTCCCTCTGAACAATTCAACAAGACCCGATTCCTAGTCAACCAATCCATTCCCAAAATAACGCCGATCCCTCGACAATGGTATACACACTAAGTCCACAAGAAATAAGGTATCTTCAATGGTTAAAGGGCAATTTAGGCATATTCGTGGGGACATAGTGGCTTCTCCCAAGGGTGTGGATATGTATAGGTCACAGGCAAGGTTTGAACAGTAATCTCATTCGTTCTACGCATGCATCAAAGAATAAAGGAGTGCGTAGCACCTAATCAAACAATACTATCAAAGAAAAATTATAAATTTTACCTCTACCCCGCATCAAGCCCGAGGACCGCCGACGTTGGCAGATTCATGGTAAAAACTCTCCTGGAGCTTGTGGTCTTCGGCTACCAGGATGTCGGCCGATTCCCTCGTGGAAGGGCGATGTCGGCCATGTGTCCTGCGGCCTCCACATCTATAACACCGAGGGGAGTCCGATGCCGCCAGGTTGATTTGGATGTCCGTACCACACTTCGACAAAGAGTATTATCGTCGCCTCCCATCGCTACTAGAAGCCCTGGTTGCGGTTTAAACATACCGCTTACATTCTATTTCTGGCGCTTGTCCGGGGCTTGCCTCAGACTGTGGTCATATTTTGAGCTGTTTCGTTTCTAAATTCTTGCTCGAATTCTACACTTATTCACCGGTGTGGCAAAGTCTCGAATCTCCAGGGTAGCCAACCGAGTCTTCATAGGTAGATCGAGGCCTTCTTCTAGTTGTTTCGCTTCAAGCCTCATCGTAATGCATTCGCAGGTAGAGTACCTTGATAATTCCTCAAACGCTTTCAGATACTCGGCCAAACGGCTCGCTTCCCTGGGTGAGCTTCGTGAACCGAGCTTCTTTGCTTGTTTCACGCCTCGGGGATATCTTGATCCATGAAGACTCTCTTGAAAGATTCCTAAGTCGCTGGGATGCCTCGGCTCTCCATCAATTGTCGCGTGCATCCGTCCCACCAAAGTTCGACTTCGTCCTTCAAAGATATATGTTGCATATGTGACTTTTCGTTCTTCGTCGACCGCAACAACCTGAAAATCTTTTCAATTCCTTTTATCCAAGCTTCCACAAAGAATGGTTCGGAGGCACCGTGGAACGGAGATGGACTCGCTCTCTCGAATTCAATCCATCACGATATAGTGGATTCACCCGTTGGGTGGCTCCGCTGCTTTCGCCTGGTCATCATCCCGCCGCGTCTCATTGCATTGGCACCGGTAGTGGCCTGGTCTCTCATGGCATCGGCCATTAACTGATAGATTCCATCATCTCACGCATGTCAACCTCGCCTCCATGCTACCACTACCTGACGCACTCGCTTCGCGGCTTGGCCTTCCCTAGGCCTACGTGTGGCGCCCTCGCTAGATTCTCGCCATGTTTATCCGATACTGAAACAAACAGATCGGCCACACAAAGAATAATTAACGAAGTGCATCAAAATCATTCCGCTCATTATCAATTCAAATCAGTCCTATCATGCCAGAGTCAAATCAATCAAAATCCTAAAGCCGCAAGTCTCAAGATTTAAAGTCCTAAGTTCACTAAACCAAGATCCGACAAACAGGCTCGATACCATAATTGTAACGACCCTAATACGCCATACGCCGATGCTCGCCGATTAGCGGAAGCATATGTGGCATTCTCAATGTTTATTCCTATGTGGGAACGCCGTGGATCGCCATCGTTGAGCGTAACCCCAAATAGATTCTCCGTTATCCATTCAGATTCCGCTCAACCCCGATTCACACGCCTAACTAAATACACATACATATATCATCAATAATAACTCGAATGAAATCTAAAATCGATATACATGTCTCATTATACATTCATACACATTTCAATTCAAATCCATAAGTTTACTGGTATAGAAGTTCTACCGAAAATCCGGCAGAGTTTCCTCTCGTAATTTGGTCATATCCCAAGTACGTAATCACCGCTTTAAAACGTGAACAACGATCCAATAACAAAGATAAAACATACTAATATAAATCCATACACCGTAACATTAATTCATCGCTACAATCCATACATACCGCTCAAACGTCATATATACATTCAGGCTAGTCCATACATAAATTACAAGAAACAAAATCTGATAATTAATGTGTCATCAAAGTATATGTACAAACGATTCAAGCCTAAGCTAAATAATCCTCTGTCTATCCTCAAGTCGGCCTATCGGCTATCGCAGGCTCCCCGCTCGTCCCTCGTTTCATCTCGAGTACACAACCTAATGAGATATGAATCCCAAAGAGAATAATTTACAATTTAAATATCATTCAAAACCAGTTGAATACTCGGCCAATCTTAACACCGAACAAAATCGCTCTTCCAAAATCATTAAAACAAGGAATACCTTTATCTTTAAAATCGCTTAAACACATGGAAATGAATATATCACAACTGAAATCTGCTTTTAAAATCGATCATGAAAATCAAATGAAATCCTATGCCTGTGTATCTCAATCCACGCTGGTTACAAATCCATCAGAATCGAATCTAAATCATCTTCTAATTGCACGTAGTCTGTAGAGAATACCTCTCTTATCGTTGGGTGTGATCCGTAACACCAATCACCCGAATCAAGCCTATATTGTGAGTGTGATCCGTAACACCAATCACTCACTCAAGGACCGGGTGAGAATCAACATCTGTGGCGCCCCTAGCATGTGCACATACGCCAATTCTCATCCTCATACGCCTATTCGAACTCACATGCACTCGGTCGGCTATTCCTCGTGGTTCTAGGGTATCACGCCTAAATCACAACGTTTCCCAGTGTAGGTTATCCACCCTTATACTCCCTAAACCTTTCTTAGGGTCGCCCTGGTTTAACGCAAGTAATCCCTAACTCAAGACAAAGTTAAATCGATAAAAATAGTTTCGCTTAAAAGCTTCCTCGCACGAGGGATACTTAACTGGCCAGTCCCATACCGCTATCAAGTACCCAACCCTAAGTAAATCGCCTAAAGGCATCTAAACTCGATAAACAAGGTGTCTAACATGCAATTAGGGTTTTCAAAGACACAGCATGCAATTTTATCCCATCGAAAGACGCAATTCCATACAAATCGCCTAAATCGCTTAGGTATTCACTAAATCAATTTAGGGTTCTGAAGTGTAAATTATCCTACCTGGTCTCCTGGTCGCTTCAATTCAAATCAGGACTCAGTGAAATCTCGTTTCGAGCCCAATTAATTCCTGGACATGAAATTGAATATTTAGATTCGCCACGCATCCAATTTTTAATCCTAAACCCTATACGCTTACCTAGGTTAATTAATTGCCTAATTAAGTTCAGCCATTTCAATCATATAACATCAGTTTTTGGGAAAACGGACCTTACCATCGTGCTTCGGATTATGGAATTCTACGTCCTGATCTCGCCGATGCACGCCCAGAACTCAAGACGGCAAGACACTATACGCACGGCGGTACACTATACACGGCGGTGAGGTGCGGTTTGTCTCGAAAATCACACCACGGTGAAGCCCGTAAGCTCGTGAGTCCGAATACGGTGGTGGCACGGCGGTTCACGGCCGCTTGAACGGTGTTTTCCGGCCACGAAGAGTCTCGCACGGCCGGACGGCGTTTGCCTTTCGATCCGGCGGCGTCCGGCCCTCCTTCGACGGGCCGAGCCATCGGGAGGCGGTGGCGGCTTCGGGCTACGGTGGTGGGCGGTGACGGTCAACGGCGTCGGACGGCGCACAAGATCGGGCCGGGAAATTTCGCGATGCGATGGAAAGCGGCGTTTTCCTGGCTCCCGCCGCTGGTGGCGGTGGTTGGTTCTTTGGTGGTTGTGGGCGATGAGGGTCGGTTGGTACCCTTGGTGGCGGCCCACTGGTGGTGTGGTGGCTCACGGTGGGAGGAAGGTGGAGAGAGAAAAGAGAGAAGAGAGAGAGAGTGTGGTGAGGAGAGAGAGTGAAATGGGAGAAATGGCGGGCTTTCGCGTAATTTAAAGCCTCCAGGGGCGATCCCGACTTTTCCCAGGCCACCCGGGGATCTTTTAGGGTGTCGGCATCCCTCCAGACGTTGGCACGCATTTCCATGCGAAAGTCTTGGCCTCCGTCAACGAAAGTGACGCACGAAACTCCTTCCGTCAGTTTCTAATCGCCGGATTACATTTCTTTCTGTTTGATCGTGCTTCAGCTAGCGACCTTACGTGGTCAAGTCATTATCCTCAAAATACGTGGTCGCTTCGTTTGATTGGGATTAGGGTTAAAATCAAGTTTTATCTTTTAAAATTCTTTAAAAATTCTTTCGAATCTTTCCCGTTGTTACAATTTCATTCCTGAAGCTTATTAGAAATTTCAAGAGATGTACATTAGTATTATTTTTGAAGAAAGGGAAATTTATTCTTGAAGCTCATTAGAATTTTAAAGAGATGTATATTAGTATTATTTTTCAAGAAGGGGAATTTTATTCTCGAAGCTTATTAGAATTTTCAAGAGATTTACAATAGTATTATTTTTTAAAGAAAATGAAATTTATTCTTGAAGCTTGTTACAATTTTAAAGAGATGTACATTAGGTTTATTTTTCAAGAAAGGGAAATTTATTCTTGAAGCTCATTAGAATTTTAAAGAGTTGTATATTAGTATTATTTTTCAAGAAAGGGAATTTCATTCCTGAAGCTTATTAGAAATTTCAAGAGATGTACATTAGTATTATTTTTCAAGAAAGGGAAATTTATTCTTGAAGCTCATTAGAATTTTAAAGAGATGTATATTAGTATTATTTTTCAAGAAAGAGAATTTCATTCCTGAATCTTATTAGAAATTTCAAGAGATGTACATTAGTATTATTTTTCAAGAAAGGGAAATTTATTCTTGAAGCTCATTAGAATTTTAAAGAGATGTATATTAGTATTATTTTTCAAGAAAGGGAATTTCATTCCTGAAGCTTATTAGAAATTTCAAGAGATCTACATTAGTATTATTTTTGAAGAAAGGAAAATTTATTCTTGAAGCTCATTAGAATTTTAAAGAGATGTATATTAGTATTATTTTTCAAGAAAGGGAACTTCATTCCTGAAGCTCATTAGAAATTTCAAGAGATGTACATTAGTATTATTTTTGAAGAAAAGGAAATTTATTCTTGAAGCTCATTAGAATTTTAAAGAGATGTATATTAGTATTATTTTTCAACAAAGGGAATTTCAATTCTGAAGCTTATTAGAATTTTCAAGAGATGTACATTAGTATTATTTTTGAAGAAAGGGAAATTTATTCTTGAAGCTCATTAGAATTTTAAAGAGATGTATATTAGTATTATTTTTCAAGAAAGGGAATTTTATTGTCGAAGCTTATTAGAATTTTCAAGAGATTTACATTAGTATTATTTTTCAAGAAAAGGAAATTTATTCTTGAAGCTTGTTACAAGTTTAAAGAGATGTACATTAGGTTTATTTTTCAAGAAAGGGAAATTTATTCTTGAAGCTTATTAGAATTTTAAAGAGATGTACATTAGTATTATTTTTCAAGAAAGGGAAATTTATTCTTGAAGCTTATTAGAATTTTAAAGAGATGTATATTAGTATTATTTTTCAAGAAAGGGAATTTCATTCCTGAAGCTTATTAGAAATTTCAAGAGATGTACATTAGTATTATTTTTGAAGAAAGGGAAATTTATTCTTGAAGCTCATTAGAATTTTAAAGAAATGTATATTAGTATTATTTTTCAAGAAAGGGAATTTCATTCCTGAAGCTCATTAGAAATTTCAAGAGATGTACATTAGTATTATTTTTGAAGAAAGGGAAATTTATTCTTGAAGCTCATTAGAATTTTAAAGAGATGTATATTAGTATTATTTTTCGAGAAGGGGAATTTTATTCTCGAAGCTTATTAGAATTTTCAAGAGATTTACATTAGTATTATTTTTTAAAGAAAATGAAATTTATTCTTGAAGCTTGTTACAATTTTAAAGAGATGTACATTAGGTTTATTTTTCAAGAAAAGGGAAATTTATTCTTGAAGCTCATTAGAATTTTAAAGAGTTGTATATTAGTATTATTTTTCAAGAAAGGGAGTTTCATTCCTGAAGCTCATTAGAAATTTCAAGAGATGTACATTAGTATTATTTTTCAAGAAAGGGAAATTTATTCTTGAAGCTCATTAGAATTTTAAAGAGATGTATATTAGTATTATTTTTCAAGAAAGGGAATTTCATTCCTGAATCTTATTAGAAATTTCAAGAGATGTACATTAGTATTATTTTTCAAGAAAGGGAAATTTATTCTTGAAGCTCATTAGAATTTTAAAGAGATGTATATTAGTATTATTTTTCAAGAAAGGGAACTTCATTCCTGAAGCTCATTAGAAATTTCAAGAGATGTACATTAGTATTATTTTTGAAGAAAGGGAAATTTATTCTTGAAGCTCATTAGAATTTTAAAGAGATGTATATTAGTATTATTTTTCAACAAAGGGAATTTCAATTCTGAAGCTTATTAGAATTTTCAAGAGATGTACATTAGTATTATTTTTGAAGAAAGGGAAATTTATTCTTGAAGCTCATTAGAATTTTAAAGAGATGTATATTAGTATTATTTTTCAAGAAAGGGAATTTTATTGTCGAAGCTTATTAGAATTTTCAAGAGATTTACATTAGTATTATTTTTCAAGAAAAGGAAATTTATTCTTGAAGCTTGTTACAAGTTTAAAGAGATGTACATTAGGTTTATTTTTCAAGAAAGGGAAATTTATTCTTGAAGCTTATTAGAATTTTAAAGAGATGTACATTAGTATTATTTTTCAAGAAAGGAAAATTTATTCTTGAAGCTCATTAGAATTTTAAAGAGATGTATATTAGTATTATTTTTCAAGAAAGGGAATTTCATTCCTGAAGCTTATTAGAAATTTCAAGAGATGTACATTAGTATTATTTTTGAAGAAAGGGAAATTTATTCTTGAAGCTCATTAGAATTTTAAAGAGATGTATATTAGTATTATTTTTCAAGAAGGGGAATTTTATTCTCGAAGCTTATTAGAATTTTCAAGAGATTTACAATAGTATTATTTTTTAAAGAAAATGAAATTTATTCTTGAAGCTTGTTACAATTTTAAAGAGATGTACATTAGGTTTATTTTTCAAGAAAGGGAAATTTATTCTTGAAGCTCATTAGAATTTTAAAGAGTTGTATATTAGTATTATTTTTCAAGAAAGGGAATTTCATTCCTGAAGCTTATTAGAAATTTCAAGAGATGTACATTAGTATTATTTTTCAAGAAAGGGAAATTTATTCTTGAAGCTCATTAGAATTTTAAAGAGATGTATATTAGTATTATTTTTCAAGAAAGAGAATTTCATTCCTGAATCTTATTAGAAATTTCAAGAGATGTACATTAGTATTATTTTTCAAGAAAGGGAAATTTATTCTTGAAGCTCATTAGAATTTTAAAGAGATGTATATTAGTATTATTTTTCAAGAAAGGGAATTTCATTCCTGAAGCTTATTAGAAATTTCAAGAGATCTACATTAGTATTATTTTTGAAGAAAGGGAAATTTATTCTTGAAGCTCATTAGAATTTTAAAGAGATGTATATTAGTATTATTTTTCAAGAAAGGAAATTTCATTCCTGAAGCTCATTAGAAATTTCAAGAGATGTACATTAGTATTATTTTTGAAGAAAGGGAAATTTATTCTTGAAGCTCATTAGAATTTTAAAGAGATGTATATTAGTATTATTTTTCAAGAAAGGGAATTTTATTCTCGAAGCTTATTAGAATTTTCACGAGATTTACATTAGTATTATTTTTCAAGAAAAGGAAATTTATTCTTGAAGTCATTAGAATTTTAAAGAGATGTATATTAGTATTATTTTTCAAGAAAGGGAATTTCATTCCTGAAGCTTATTAGAAATTTCAAGAGATGTACATTAGTATTATTTTTGAAGAAAGGGAAATTTATTCTTGAAGCTCATTAGAATTTTAAAGAGATGTATATTAGTATTATTTTTCAAGAAATAGAATTTCATTCCTGAAGCTTATTAGAATTTTCAAGAGATGTACATTAGTATTATTTTTCAAGAAAGGAAAATTTATTCTTGAAGCTCATTAGAATTTTAAAGAGATGTATATTAGTATTATTTTTCAAGAAAGGGAATTTCAATCCTGAAGCTTATTAGAATTTTCAAGAGATGTACATTAGTATTATTTTTGAAGAAAGGGAAATTTATTCTTGAAGCTCATTAGAATTTTAAAGAGATGTATATTAGTATTATTTTTCAAGAAAGGAAATTTCATTCCTGAAGCTCATTAGAAATTTCAAGAGATGTACATTAGTATTATTTTTGAAGAAAGGGAAATTTATTCTTGAAGCTCATTAGAATTTTAAAGAGATGTATATTAGTATTATTTTTCAAGAAAGGGATTTTATTCTCGAAGCTTATTAGAATTTTCAAGAGATTTACATTAGTATTAATTTTTCAAGAAAAGGAAATTTATTCTTGAAGCTTGTTACAATTTTAAAGAGATGTACATTAGGTTTATTTTTCAAGAAAGGGAAATTTATTCTTGAAGCTCATTAGAATTTTAAAGAGATGTATATTAGTATTATTTTTCAAGAAAGGAAATTTTATTCTCGAGGCTTATTAGAATTTTCAAGAGATTTACATTAGTATTATTTTTCAAGAAAAGGAAATTTATTCTTGAAGCTTGTTACAATTTTAAAGAGATGTACATTAGGTTTAATTTTTAAGAAAGGGAAATTTATTCTTGAAGCTTATTAGAATTTTAAAGAGATGTACATTAGTATTATTTTTCAAGAAAGTGAAATTTATTCTTGAAGCTCATTAGAATTTTAAAGAGATGTATATTAGTATTATTTTTCAAGAAAGGGAATTTCATTCCTGAAGCTTATTAGAAATTTCAAGAGATGTACATTACTATTATTTTTGAAGAAAGGGAAATTTATTCTTGAAGCTCATTAGAATTTTAAAGAGATGTATATTAGTATTATTTTTCAAGAAAGGGAATTTCATTCCTGAAGCTCATTAGAAATTTCAAGAGATGTACATTAGTATTATTTTTGAAGAAAGGGAAATTTATTCTTGAAGCTCATTAGAATTTTAAAGAGATGTATATTAGTATTATTTTTCAAGAAAGGGAATTTTATTCTCGAAGCTTATTAGAATTTTCAAGAGATTTACATTAGTATTATTTTTCAAGAAAAGGAAATTTATTCTTGAAGCTTGTTACAATTTTAATGAGATGTACATTTGGTTTAATTTTTAAGAAAGGGAAATTTATTCTTGAAGCTTATTAGAATTTTAAAGAGATGTACATTAGTATTATTTTTCAAGAAATTGAAATTAATTCTTGAAGCTCATTAGAATTTTAAAGAGATGTATATTAGTATTATTTTTCAAGAAAAGGAAATTTATTCTTGAAGCTTGTTACAATTTTAAAGAGATGTACATTTGGTTTAATTTTTAAGAAAGGGAAATTTTTTTCTTGAAGCTTATTAGAATTTTAAAGAGATGTACATTAGTATTATTTTTCAAGAAAGTGAAATTTATTCTTGAAGCTCATTAGAATTTTAAAGAGATGTATATTAGTATTATTTTTGAAGAAAGGGAAATTTATTCTTGAAGCTCATTAGAATTTTAAAGAGATGTATATTAGTATTATTTTTCAAGAAAGGGAATTTCATTCCTGAAGCTCATTAGAAATTTCAAGAGATGTACATTAGTATTATTTTTGAAGAAAGGGAAATTTATTCTTGAAGCTCATTAGAATTTTAAAGAGATCTATATTAGTATTATTTTTCAAGAAAGGAAATTTCATTCCTGAAGCTCATTAGAAATTTCAAGAGATGTACATTAGTATTATTTTTCAAGAAAGGAAAATTTATTCTTGAAGCTCATTAGAATTTTAAAGAGATGTATATTAGTATTATTTTTCAAGAAAGGGAATTTCATTCCTGAAGCTCATTAGAAATTTCAAGAGATGTACATTAGTATTATTTTTGAAGAAAGGGAAATTTATTCTTGAAGCTCATTAGAATTTTAAAGAGATGTATATTAGTATTATTTTTCAAGAAAGGGAATTTTATTCTCGAAGCTTATTAGAATTTTAAAGAGATTTACATTAGTATTATTTTTTCAAGAAAAGGAAATTTATTCTTGAAGCTTGTTACAATTTTAAAGAGATGTACATTAGGTTTATTTTTGAAGAAAGGGAAATTTATTCTTGAAGCTCATTAGAATTTTAAAGAGATGTATATTAGTATTATTTTTCAAGAAAGGGAATTTCATTCTCAAGCTCATTAGAAATTTCAAGAGATGTACATTAGTATTATTTTTGAAGAAAGGGAAATTTATTCTTGAAGCTCATTAGAATTTTAAAGAGATCTATATTAGTATTATTTTTCAAGAAAGGAAATTTCATTCCTGAAGCTCAATAGAAATTTCAAGAGATGTACATTAGTATTATTTTTCAAGAAAGGAAAATTTATTCTTGAAGCTCATTAGAATTTTAAAGAGATGTATATTAGTATTATTTTTCAAGAAAGGGAATTTCATTCCTGAAGCTCATTAGAAATTTCAAGAGATGTACATTAGTATTATTTTTGAAGAAAGGGAAATTTATTCTTGAAGCTCATTAGAATTTTAAAGAGATGTATATTAGTATTATTTTTCAAGAAAGGGAATTTTATTCTCGAAGCTCATTAGAAATTTCAAGAGATGTACATTAGTATTATTTTTCAAGAAAGGAAAATTTATTCTTGAAGCTCATTAGAATTTTAAAGAGATGTATATTAGTATTATTTTTCAAGAAAGGGAATTTCATTCCTGAAGCTCATTAGAAATTTCAAGAGATGTACATTAGTATTATTTTTGAAGAAAGGGAAATTTATTCTTGAAGCTCATTAGAATTTTAAAGAGATGTATATTAGTATTATTTTTCAAGAAATGGAATTTTATTCTCGAAGCTTATTAGAATTTTCAAGAGATTTACATTAGTATTATTTTTTCAAGAAAAGGAAATTTATTCTTGAAGCTTGTTACAATTTTAAAGAGATGTACATTAGGTTTATTTTTCAAGAAAGGGAAATTTATTCTTGAAGCTCATTAGAATTTTAAAGAGATGTATATTAGTATTATTTTTCAAGAAAGGGAATTGTATTCTCGAAGCTTATTAGAATTTTCAAGAGATTTACATTAGTATTATTTTTCAAGAAAAGGAAATTTATTCTTGAAGCTTGTTACAATTTTAAAGAGATGTACATTTGGTTTAATTTTTAAGAAAGGGAAATTTATTCTTGAAGCTTATTAGAATTTTAAAGAGATGTACATTAGTATTATTTTTCAAGAAAGTGAAATTTATTCTTGAAGCTCATTAGAATTTTAAAGAGATGTATATTAGTATTATTTTTCAATAAAGGGAATTTCATTCCTGAAGCTCATTAGAAATTTCAAGAGATGTACATTAGTATTATTTTTGAAGAAAGGGAAATTTATTTTTGAAGCTCATTAGAATTTTAAAGAGATGTATATTAGTATTATTTTTCAAGAAAGGGAAATTTATTCTTGAAGTCATTAGAATTTTAAAGAGATGTATATTAGTATTATTTTTCAAGAAAGGGAATTTCATTCCTGAAGCTTATTAGAAATTTCAAGAGATGTACATTAGTATTATTTTTGAAGAAAGGGAAATTTATTTTTGAAGCTCATTAGAATTTTAAAGATATGTACATTAGTATTATTTTTTAAGAAAGGGAAATTTATTCTTGAAGCTTATTAGAATTTTCAAGAGATGTACATTAGTATTATTTTTGAAGAAAGGGAAATTTATTTTTGAAGCTCATTAGAATTTTGAAGAGATGTATATTAGTATTATTTTTCAAGAAAGGGAATTTCATTCCTGAAGCTTATTAGAATTTTCAAGAGATGTACATTAGTATTATTTTTCAAGAAAGGAAAATTTATTCTTGAAGCTCATTAGAATTTTAAAGAGATGTAGATTAGTATTATTTTTCAAGAAAGGGAATTTCAATCCTGAAGCTTGTTAGAATTTTAAAGAGATGTACATTAGGTTTATTTTTCAAGAAAGGGAAATTTATTCTTGAAGCTCATTAGAATTTTAAAGAGATGTATATTAGTATTATTTTTCAAGAAAGGGAATTTTATTCTCGAAGCTTATTAGAATTTTCAAGAGATTTACATTAGTATTATTTTTCAAGAAAAGGAAATTTATTCTTGAACCTTGTTACAAGTTTAAAGTGATGTACATTAGGTTTATTTTTCAAGAAACGGAAATTTATTCTTGAAGCTTATTAGAATTTTAAAGAGATGTACATTAGTATTATTTTTCAAGAAAGGGAAATTTATTCTTGAAGCTCATTAGAATTTTAAAGAGATGTATATTAGTATTATTTTTCAAGAAAGGGAATTTCATTCCTGAAGCTTATTAGAATTTTCAAGAGATGTACATTAGTATTATTTTTGAAGAAAGGGAAATTTATTCTTGAAGCTCATTAGAATTTTAAAGAGATGTATATTAGTATTATTTTTCAAGAAAGGGAATTTCATTCCTGAAGCTCATTAGAAATTTCAAGAGATGTACATTAGTATTATTTTTGAAGAAAGGGAAATTTATTCTTGAAGCTCATTAGAATTTTAAAGAGATGTATATTAGTATTATTTTTCAAGAAAGGGAATTTCATTCCTCAAGCTCATTAGAAATTTCAAGAGATGTACATTAGTATTATTTTTGAAGAAAGGGAAATTTATTCTTGAAGCTCATTAGAATTTTAAAGAGATCTATATTAGTATTATTTTTCAAGAAAGGGAATTTTATTCTCGAAGCTTATTAGAATTTTAAAGAGATTTACATTAGTATTATTTTTTCAAGAAAAGGAAATTTATTCTTGAAGCTTGTTACAATTTTAAAGAGATGTACATTAGGTTTATTTTTGAAGAAAGGGAAATTTATTCTTGAAGCTCATTAGAATTTTAAAGAGATGTATATTAGTATTATTTTTCAAGAAAGGGAATTTTATTCTCGAAGCTTATTAGAATTTTCAAGAGATTTACATTAGTATTATTTTTCAAGAAAAGGAAATTTATTCTTGAAGCTTGTTACAATTTTAAAGAGATGTACATTTGGTTTAATTTTTAAGAAAGGGAAATTTTTTTCTTGAAGCTTATTAGAATTTTAAAGAGATGTACATTAGTATTATTTTTCAAGAAAGTGAAATTTATTCTTGAAGCTCATTAGAATTTTAAAGAGATGTATATTAGTATTATTTTTCAATAAAGGGAATTTCATTCCTGAAGCTCATTAGAAATTTCAAGAGATGTACATTAGTATTATTTTTGAAGAAAGGGAAATTTATTTTTGAAGCTCATTAGAATTTTAAAGAGATGTATATTAGTATTATTTTTCAAGAAAGGAAAATTTATTCTTGAAGTCATTAGAATTTTAAAGAGATGTATATTAGTATTATTTTTCAAGAAAGGGAATTTCATTCCTGAAGCTTATTAGAAATTTCAAGAGATGTACATTAGTATTATTTTTGAAGAAAGGGAAATTTATTTTTGAAGCTCATTAGAATTTTAAAGATATGTACATTAGTATTATTTTTCAAGAAAGGGAAATTTATTCTTGAAGCTTATTAGAATTTTCAAGAGATGTACATTAGTATTATTTTTGAAGAAAGGAAAATTTATTTTTGAAGCTCATTAGAATTTTGAAGAGATGTATATTAGTATTATTTTTCAAGAAAGGGAATTTCATTCCTGAAGCTTATTAGAATTTTCAAGAGATGTACATTAGTATTATTTTTCAAGAAAGGAAAATTTATTCTTGAAGCTCATTAGAATTTTAAAGAGATGTATATTAGTATTATTTTTCAAGAAAGGGAATTTCAATCCTGAAGCTTGTTAGAATTTTAAAGAGATGTACATTAGGTTTATTTTTCAAGAAAGGGAAATTTATTCTTGAAGCTCATTAGAATTTTAAAGAGATGTATATTAGTATTATTTTTCAAGAAAGGGAATTTTATTCTCGAAGCTTATTAGAATTTTCAAGAGATTTACATTAGTATTATTTTTCAAGAAAAGGAAATTTATTCTTGAACCTTGTTACAAGTTTAAAGAGATGTACATTAGGTTTATTTTTCAAGAAACGGAAATTTATTCTTGAAGCTTATTAGAATTTTAAAGAGATGTACATTAGTATTATTTTTCAAGAAAGGGAAATTTATTCTTGAAGCTCATTAGAATTTTAAAGAGATGTATATTAGTATTATTTTTCAAGAAAGGGAATTTCATTCCTGAAGCTTATTAGAATTTTCAAGAGATGTACATTAGTATTATTTTTGAAGAAAGGGAAATTTATTCTTGAAGCTCATTAGAATTTTAAAGAGATGAATATTAGTATTATTTTTCAAGAAAGGAAATTTCATTCCTGAAGCTCATTAGAAATTTCAAGAGATGTACATTAGTATTATTTTTGAAGAAAGGGAAATTTATTCTTGAAGCTCAGTAGAATTTTAAAGAGATGTATATTAGTATTATTTTTCAAGAAAGGGAATTTTATTCTCGAAGCTTATTAGAATTTTCAAGAGATTTACATTAGTATTATTTTTTCAAGAAAAGGAAATTTATTCTTGAAGCTTGTTACAATTTTAAAGAGATGTACGTCAGGTTTATTTTTCAAGAAAGTGAAATTTATTCTTGAAGCTCATTAGAAATTTAAAGAGATGTATATTAGTATTATTTTTCAAGAAAGGGAATTTCATTCCTGAAGTTTATTAGAAATTTCAAGAGATGTACATTAGTATTATTTTTGAAGAAAGGGAAATTTATTTTTGAAGCTCATTAGAATTTTAAAGAGATGTATATTAGTATTATTTTTCAAGAAAGGGAATTTCATTCCTGAAGCTTATTAGAATTTTCAAGAGATGTACATTAGTAATATTTTTCAAGAAAGGAAAATTTATTCTTGAAGCTCATTAGAATTTTAAAGAGATGTATATTAGTATTATTTTTCAAGAAAGGGAATTTCAATCCTGAAGCTTGTTACAATTTTAAAGAGATGTACATTAGGTTTATTTTTGAAGAAAGGGAAATTTATTCTTGAAGCTCATTAGAATTTTAAAGAGATGTATATTAGTATTATTTTTCAAGAAAGGGAATTTCATTCCTGAAGCTCATTAGAAATTTCAAGAGATGTACATTAGTATTATTTTTGAAGAAAGGGAAATTTATTTTTGAAGCTCATTAGAATTTTAAAGAGATGTATATTAGCATTATTTTTCAAGAAAGGGAATTTCATTCCTGAAGCTTATTAGAAATTTCAAGAGATGTACATTAGTATTATTTTTGAAGAAAGGGAAATTTATTCTTGAAGCTCATTAGAATTTTAAAGAGATGTATATTAGTATTATTTTTCAAGAAAGGGAATTTCATTCCTGAAGCTCATTAGAAATTTCAAGAGATGTACATTAGTATTATTTTTGAAGAAAGGGAAATTTATTCTTGAAGCTCATTAGAATTTTAAAGAGATGTATATTAGTATTATTTTTCAAGAAAGGGAATTTCATTCCTGAAGCTCATTAGAAATTTCAAGAGATGTACATTAGTATTATTTTTGAAGAAAGGGAAATTTATTCTTGAAGCTCATTAGAATTTTAAAGAGATGTATATTAGTATTATTTTTCAAGAAAGGGAATTTTATTCTCGAAGCTTATTAGAATTTTCAAGAGATTTACATTACTATTAATTTTTCAAGAAAAGGAAATTTATTCTTGAAGCTTGTTACAATTTTAAAGAGATGTACATTTGGTTTAATTTTTAAGAAAGGGAAATTTATTCTTGAAGCTTATTAGAATTTTAAAGAGATGTACATTAGTATTATTTTTCAAGAAAGTGAAATTAATTCTTGAAGCTCATTAGAATTTTAAAGAGATGTATATTAGTATTATTTTTCAAGAAAGGGAATTTCATTCCTGAAGCTTATTAGAAATTTCAAGAGATGTACATTAGTATTATTTTTGAAGAAAGGGAAATTTATTCTTGAAGCTCATTAGAATTTTAAAGAGATGTATATTAGTATTATTTTTCAAGAAAGGGAATTTCATTCCTAAAGCTCATTAGAAATTTCAAGAGATGTACATTAGTATTATTTTTGAAGAAAGGGAAATTTATTCTTGAAGCTCATTAGAATTTTAAAGAGATGTATATTAGTATTATTTTCAAGAAAGGGAATTTTATTCCTGAAGCTCATTAGAAATTTCAAGAGATGTACATTAGTATTATTTTTGAAGAAAGGGAAATTTATTCTTGAAGCTCATTAGAATTTTAAAGAGATCTATATTAGTATTATTTTTCAAGAAAGGGAATTTTATTCTCGAAGCTTATTAGAATTTTCAAGAGATTTACATTAGTATTATTTTTTCAAGAAAAGGAAATTTATTCTTGAAGCTTGTTACAATTTTAAAGAGATGTACATTAGGTTTATTTTTCAAGAAAGGGAAATTTATTCTTGAAGCTCATTAGAATTTTAAAGAGATGTATATTAGTATTATTTTTCAAGAAAGGGAATTTTATTCTCGAAGCTTATTAGAATTTTCAAGAGATTTACATTAGTATTATTTTTCAAGAAAATGAAATTTATTCTTGAAGCTTGTTACAATTTTAAAGAGATGTACATTTGGTTTAATTTTTAAGAAAGGGAAATTTATTCTTGAAGCTTATTAGAATTTTAAAGTGATGTACATTAGTATTATTTTTCAAGAAAGTGAAATTTATTCTTGAAGCTCATTAGAATTTTAAAGAGATGTATATTAGTATTATTTTTCAATAAAGGGAATTTCATTCCTGAAGCTCATTAGAAATTTCAAGAGATGTACATTAGTATTATTTTTGAAGAAAGGGAAATTTATTTTTGAAGCTCATTAGAATTTTAAAGAGATGTATATTAGTATTATTTTTCAAGAAAGGGAAATTTATTCTTGAAGTCATTAGAATTTTAAAGAGATTTATATTAGTATTATTTTTCAAGAAAGGGAATTTCATTCCTGAAGCTTATTAGAAATTTCAAGAGATGTACATTAGTATTATTTCTGAAGAAAGGGAAATTTATTTTTGAAGCTCATTAGAATTTTAACGATATGTACATTAGTATTATTTTTCAAGAAAGGGAAATTTATTCTTGAAGCTTATTAGAATTTTCAAGAGATGTACATTAGTATTATTTTTGAAGAAAGGGAAATTTATTTTTGAAGCTCATTAGAATTTTGAAGAGATGTATATTAGTATTATTTTTCAAGAAAGGGAATTTCATTCCTGAAGCTTATTAGAATTTTCAAGAGATGTACATTAGTATTATTTTTCAAGAAAGGAAAATTTATTCTTGAAGCTCATTAGAATTTTAAAGAGATGTATTTTAGTATTATTTTTCAAGAAAGGGAATTTCAATCCTGAAGCTTGTTAGAATTTTAAAGAGATGTACATTAGGTTTATTTTTGAAGAAAGGGAAATTTATTCTTGAAGCTCATTAGAATTTTAAAGAGATGTATATTAGTATTATTTTTCAAGAAAGGGAATTTTATTCTCGAAACTTATTAGAATTTTCAAGAGATTTACATTAGTATTATTTTTCAAGAAAAGGAAATTTATTCTTGAACCTTGTTACAAGTTTAAAGAGATGTACATTAGGTTTATTTTTCAAGAAACGGAAATTTATTCTTGAAGCTTATTAGAATTTTAAAGAGATGTACATTAGTATTATTTTTCAAGAAAGGGAAATTTATTCTTGAAGCTCATTAGAATTTTAAAGATATGTATATTAGTATTATTTTTCAAGAAAGGGAATTTCATTCCTGAAGCTTATTAGAATTTTCAAGAGATGTACATTAGTATTATTTTTGAAGAAAGGGAAATTTATTCTTGAAGCTCATTAGAATTTTAAAGAGATGAATATTAGTATTATTTTTCAAGAAAAGAAATTTCATTCCTGAAGCTCATTAGAAATTTCAAGACATGTACATTAGTATTATTTTTGAAGAAAGGGAAATTTATTCTTGAAGCTCAGTAGAATTTTAAAGAGATGTATATTAGTATTATTTTTCAAGAAAGGGAATTTTATTCTCGAAGCTTATTAGAATTTTCAAGAGATTTACATTAGTATTATTTTTTCAAGAAAAGGAAATTTATTCTTGAAGCTTGTTACAATTTTAAAGAGATGTACGTCAGGTTTATTTTTCAAGAAAGGGAAATTTATTCTTGAAGCTCATTAGAATTTTAAAGAGATGTATATTAGTATTATTTTTCAAGAAAGGGAATTTTATTCTCAAAGCTTATTAGAATTTTCAAGAGATTTACATTAGTATTATTTTTCAAGAAAGGAAAATTTATTCTTGAAGTCATTAGAATTTTAAAAAGATGTATATTAGTATTATTTTTCAAGAAAGGGAATTTCATTCCTGAAGCTTATTAGAAATTTCAAGAGATGTACATTAGTATTATTTTTGAAGAAAGGGAAATTTATTCTTGAAGCTCATTAGAAATTTAAAGAGATGTATATTAGTATTATTTTTCAAGAAAGGGAATTTCATTCCTGAAGTTTATTAGAAATTTCAAGAGATGTATATTAGTATTATTTTTGAAGAAAGGGAAATTTATTTTTGAAGCTCATTAGAATTTTAAAGAGATGTATATTAGTATTATTTTTCAAGAAAGGGAATTTCATTCCTGAAGCTTATTAGAATTTTCAAGAGATGTACATTAGTAATATTTTTCAAGAAAGGAAAATTTATTCTTGAAGCTCATTAGAATTTTAAAGAGATGTATATTAGTATTATTTTTCAAGAAAGGGAATTTCAATCCTGAAGCTTGTTACAATTTTAAAGAGATGTACATTAGGTTTATTTTTGAAGAAAGGGAAATTTATTCTTGAAGCTCATTAGAATTTTAAAGAGATGTATATTAGTATTATTTTTCAAGAAAGGGAATTTTATTCTCGAAGCTTATTAGAATTTTCAAGATATGTACATTAGTATTATTTTTCAAGAAAGGGAAATTTATTCTTGAAGTCATTAGAATTTTAAAGAGATGTATATTAGTATTATTTTTCAAGAAAGGGAATTTCATTCCTGAAGCTTATTAGAAATTTCAAGAGATGTACATTAGTATTATTTTTCAAGAAAGGGAAATTTATTCTTGAAGCTCATTAGAATTTTAAAGAGATGTATATTAGTATTATTTTTCAAGAAAGGGAATTTTATTCCTGAAGTTTATTAGAAATTTCAAGAGATGTACATTAGTATTATTTTTCAAGAAAGGAAAATTTATTTTTGAAGCTCATTAGAATTTTAAAGATATGTATATTAGTATTATTTTTCAAGAAAGGGAAATTTATTCTTGAAGTCATTAGAATTTTAAAGAGATGTATATTAGTATTATTTTTCAAGAAAGGGAATTTCATTCCTGAAGCTTATTAGAAATTTCAAGAGATGTACATTAGTATTATTTTTCAAGAAAGGAAAATTTATTCTTGAAGCTCATTAGAATTTTAAAGAGATGTATATTAGTATTATTTTTCAAGAAAGGGAATTTCATTCCTGAAGCTCATTAGAAATTTTAAGAGATGTACATTAGTATTATTTTTGAAGAAAGGAAAATTTATTTTTGAAGCTCATTAGAATTTTAAAGAGATGTATATTAGTATTATTTTTCAAGAAAGGGAATTTTATTCTCGAAGCTTATTAGAATTTTCAAGAGATTTACATTAGTATTATTTTTCAAGAAAAGGAAATTTATTCTTGAAGCTTGTTACAAGTTTAAAGAGATGTACATTAGGTTTATTTTTCAAGAAAGGGAAATTTATTCTTGAAGCTTATTAGAATTTTAAAGAGATGTACATTAGTATTATTTTGCAAGAAAGGGAAATTTATTCTTGAAGCTCATTAGAATTTTAAAGAGATGTATATTAGTATTATTTTCAAGAAAGGGAATTTTATTCTCGAAGCTTATTAGAATTTTCAAGAGATTTACATTAGTATTATTTTTCAAGAAAGGGAAATTTATTCTTGAAGTCATTAGAATTTTAAAGAGATGTATATTAGTATTATTTTTCAAGAAAGGGAATTTCATTCCTGAAGCTTATTAGAAATTTCAAGAGATGTACATTAGTATTATTTTTCAAGAAAGGAAAATTTATTCTTGAAGCTCATTAGAATTTTAAAGAGATGTATATTAGTATTATTTTTCAAGAAAGGGAATTTCATTCCTGAAGCTCATTAGAAATTTTAAGAGATGTACATTAGTATTATTTTTGAAGAAAGGAAAATTTATTTTTGAAGCTCATTAGAATTTTAAAGAGATGTATATTAGTATTATTTTTCAAGAAAGGGAATTTTATTGTCGAAGCTTATTAGAATTTTCAAGAGATTTACATTAGTATTATTTTTCAAGAAAAGGAAATTTATTCTTGAAGCTTGTTACAAGTTTAAAGAGATGTACATTAGTATTATTTTTTCAAGAAAGGAAATTTATTCTTGAAGCTTATTAGAATTTTAAAGAGATGTACATTAGTATTATTTTGCAAGAAAGGGAAATTTATTCTTGAAGCTCATTAGAATTTTAAAGAGATGTATATTAGTATTATTTTCAAGAAAGGGAATTTTATTCTCGAAGCTTATTAGAATTTTCAAGAGATTTACATTAGTATTATTTTTCAAGAAAAGGAAATTTATTCTTGAAGCTTGTTACAATTTTAAAGAGATGTACATTAGGTTTATTTTTCAAGAAAGGGAAATTTATTCTTGAAGCTTATTAGAATTTTAAAGAGATGTACATTAGTATTATTTTTCAAGAAAGTGAAATTTATTCTTGAAGCTCATTAGAATTTTAAAGAGATGTATATTAGTATTATTTTTCAAGAAAGGGAAATTTATTCTTGAAGCTGATTAGAAATTTCAAGAGATGTACATTAGTATTATTTTTGAAGAAAGGGAAATTTATTTTTGAAGCTCATTAGAATTTTAAAGATATGTACATTAGTATTATTTTTCAAGAAAGGGAAATTTATTCTTGAAGCTCATTAGAATTTTAAAGAGATGTATATTAGTATTATTTTTCAAGAAAGGGAATTTCATTCCTGAAGCTTATTAGAAATTTCAAGAGATGTACATTAGTATTATTTTTGAAGAAAGGGAAATTTATTCTTGAAGCTCATTAGAATTTTAAAGAGATGTATATTAGTATTATTTTTCAAGAAAGGGAATTTCATTCCTGAAGCTTATTAGAATTTTAAAGAGATGTACATTAGTATTATTTTGCAAGAAAGGGAAATTTATTCTTGAATCTCATTAGAATTTTAAAGAGATGTATATTAGTATTATTTTTCAAGAAAGGGAATTTTATTCTCGAAGCTTATTAGAATTTTCAAGATATGTACATTAGTATTATTTTTCAAGAAAGGGAAATTTATTCTTGAAGTCATTAGAATTTTAAAGAGATGTATATTAGTATTATTTTTCAAGAAAGGGAATTTCATTCCTAAAGCTTATTAGAAATTTCAAGAGATGTACATTAGTATTATTTTTCAAGAAAGGGAAATTTATTCTTGAAGCTCATTAGAATTTTAAAGAGATGTATATTAGTATTATTTTTCAAGAAAGGGAATTTCATTCCTGAAGTTTATTAGAATTTTCAAGAGATGTACATTAGTATTATTTTTCAAGAAAGGAAAATTTATTCTTGAAGCTCATTAGAATTTTAAAGAGATGTATATTAGTATTATTTTTCAAGAAAGGGAATTTCAATCCTGAAGCTTGTTACAATTTTAAAGAGATGTACATTAGGTTTATTTTTGAAGAAAGTGAAATTTATTCTTGAAGCTCATTAGAATTTTAAAGAGATGTATATTAGTATTATTTTTCAAGAAAGGGAATTTCATTCCTGAAGCTGATTAGAAATTTCAAGAGATGTACATTAGTATTATTTTTGAAGAAAGGAAAATTTATTTTTGAAGCTCATTAGAATTTTAAAGATATGTACATTAGTATTATTTTTCAAGAAAGGGAAATTTGTTCTTGAAGCTCATTAGAATTTTAAAGAGATGTATATTAGTATTATTTTTCAAGAAAGGAAAATTTATTTCTTGAAGTTTATTAGAATTTTAAAGAGATGTACATTAGTATTATTTTTCAA
>JAVHNK010000192.1:242356-291356 GCA_031216115.1 Senna siamea
GCTTATTAGAATTTTAAAGAGATGTACATTAGTATTATTTTTCAAGAAAGGGAAATTTGTTCTTGAAGCTCATTAGAATTTTAAAGAGATCTATATTAGTATTATTTTTCAAGAAAGGGAATTTCATTCCTGAAGCTTATTAGAATTTTCAAGAGATGTACATTAGTATTATTTTCCAAGAAAGGGAATTTTATTCTTGAAACTCATTAGAATTTTAAAGAGATGTATATGAGTATTATTTTTCAAGAAAGGAAATTTTATTCTTGAAGCTTATTAGAATTTTCAAGAGATGTACATTAGTATTATTTTTCAAGAAAGGAAATTTTATTGTCGAAGCTTATTAGAATTTTAAAGAGATGTACATTAGTATTATTTTCCAAGAAAGGAAAATTTATTCTTGAAGCTCATTAGAATTTTCAAGAGATGTACAGTAGTATTATTTTTCAAGAAAGGAAATTTTATTGTCGAAGCTTATTAGAATTTTAAAGAGATGTACATTAGTATTATTTTCCAAGAAAGGGAAATTTATTCTTGAAGATCATTAGAATTTTAAAGAGATGCACATTAGTATTATTTTTCAAGAAAGTGAAATTGATTCTTGAATCTTATTAGAATTTTAAAGAGATGTACATTAGTATTATTTTTCAAGAAAGGGAATTTCATTCCTGAAGCTTATTAGAAATTTCTAGAGATGTACATTAGTATTATTTTCCAAGAAAGGGAAATTTATTCTTGAAGCTCATTAGAATTTTAAAGACATGTATGTTAGTATTATTTTTCAAGAAATGGAATTTTATTCTTGAAGCTCGTTACAATTTTAAAGAGATATACATTAGGTTTATTTTTCAAGAAAGGGAAATTTATTCTTGAAGCTTATTAGAATTTTAAAGAGATGTACATTAGTAATATTTTTCAAGAAAAGGAAATTTATTACTGATGCTTATAAGAATTTTAAAGAGATGTACATTAGTATTATTTTTCAAGAAAGGGAAATTTATTCTTGAAGCTCGATACAATTTTAAAGAGATGTACATTAGGTTTATTTTTCAAGAAAGGGAATTTTATTCTTGAAGCTTATTAGAATTTTCAAGACATGTACATTAGTAATATTTTTCAAGAAAAGGAAATTTATTACTGATGCTTATAAGAATTTTAAAGAGATGTACATTAGTATTATTTTTCAAGAAAGGGAAATTTATTCTTGAAGCTCATTAGAATTTTAAACAGATGTATATTAGTATTATTTTTCAAGAAAGGGAATTTCATTCCTGAAGCTTATTAGAATTTTCAAGAGATGTACATTAGTATTATTTTTCAAGAAAGGGAATTTTATTCTTGAAGCATATTAGAATTTTCAAGAGATGTACATTAGTATTATTTTTCAAGAAAGGAAATTTTATTGTCGAAGCTTATTAGAATTTTAAAGAGATGTACATTAGTATTATTTTTGAAGAAAGGGAAATTTATTCTTGAAGCTTATTAGAATTTTCAAGAGATGTACATTAGTATTATTTTTCAAGAAAGGAAATTTTATTGTCGAAGCTTATTAGAATTTTAAAGAGATGTACATTAGTATTATTTTCCAAGAAAGGGAAATTTATTCTTGAAGCTCATTAGAGTTTTAAAGAGATGCACATTAGTATTATTTTTCAAGAAAGTGAAATTGGTTCTTGAATCTTATTAGAATTTTAAAGAGATGCACATTAGTATTGTTTTTCAAGAAAGGAAAATTTATTCTTGAAGCTTATTAGAATTTTAAAGAGATGTACTTTAGTATTATTTTTCAAGAAAGGGAATTTCATTCCTGAAGCTTATTAGAAATTTAAGAGATGTACATTAGTATTATTTTCCAAGAAAGGGAAATTTATTCTGGAAGCTCATTAGAATTTTAAAGAGATGTATGTTAGTATTATTTTTCAAGAAATGGAATTTTATTCTTGAAGCTTATTAGAATTTTCAAGAGATGTACATTAGTATTATTTTTCAAGAAAGGGAAATTTATTCTTCAACCTTATTAGAATTTTAAAGAGGTGTACATTAATATTATTTTTCATGAAAGGGAAATTTATTCTTCAACCTTATTAGAATTTTAAAGAGATGTACATTAGTATTATTTTTCAAGAAAAGGAAATTTATTCTTGAAGCTTGTTACAATTTTAAAGAGATGTACATTAGTATTATTTTTCAAGAAAGGGAAATTTATTCTTGAAGCTAGTTAGAATTTTAAAGAGATGTACATTAGTATTATTTTTCAAGGAAGGGAATTTTATTCTTGAAGCTTATTAGAATTTTCAAGACATGTACATTAGTAATATTTTTCAAGAAAAGGAAATTTATTACTGATGCTTATAAAAATTTTAAAAAGATGTACATTAGTATTATTTTTCAAGAAAGGGAAATTTATTCTTGAAGCTCATTAGAATTTTAAAAAGATGTATATTAGTATTATTTTTCAAGAAAGGGAATTTCATTCCTGAAGCTTATTAGAATTTTCAAGAGATGTACATTAGTATGATTTTCCAAGTAAGGGAATTTTATTCTTGAAGCTCATTAGAATTTTAAAGAGATGTATATGAGTATTATTTTTCAAGAAAAGGAATTTCATTCCTGAAGCTTATTAGAAATTTCAAGAGATGTACATTAGTATTATTTTTGAAGAAAGGGAAATTTATTCTTGAAGCTCATTAGAATTTTCAAGAGATGTACATTAGTATTATTTTTCAAGAAAGGAAATTTTATTGTCGAAGCTTATTAGAATTTTAAAGAGATGTACATTAGTATTATTTTCCAAGAAAGGGAAATTTATTCTTGAAGCTCATTAGAATTTTAAAGAGATGCACATTAGTATTATTTTTCAAGAAAGTGAAATTGATTCTTGAATCTTATTAGAATTTTAAAGAGATGCACATTAGTATTGTTTTTCAAGAAATGAAAATTTATTCTTGAAGCTTATTAGAATTTTAAAGAGATGTACATTAGTATTATTTTTCAAGAAAGGGAATTTCATTCCTGAAGCTTATTAGAAATTTCAAGAGATGTACATTAGTATTATTTTCCAAGAAAGGGAAATTTATTCTTGAAGCTCATTAGAATTTTAAAGAGATGTATGTTAGTATTATTTTTCAAGAAATGGAATTTTATTCTTAAAGCTTATTACAATTTTCAAGAGATGTACATTAGTATTATTTTTCAAGAAAGGGAAATTTATTCTTCAACCTTATTAGAATTTTAAAGAGATGTACATTAGTATTATTTTTCAAGAAAAGGAAATTTATTCTTCAAGCTTGTTACAATTTTAAAGAGATGTACATTAGGTTTATTTTTCAAGAAAGGGAAATTTATTCTTGACGCTTATTAGAATTTTAAAGAGTTGTACATTAGGTTTATTTTTCAAGAAAGGGAAATTTATTCTTGAAGCTTATTAGAATTTTCAAGAGATGTACATTAGTATTATTTTTCAAGAAAGGAAATTTTATTGTCGAAGCTTATTAGAATTTTAAAGAGATGTACATTAGTATTATTTTCCAAGAAACGGAAATTTATTCTTGAAGCTCATTAGAATTTTAAAGAGATGCACATTAGTATTATTTTTCAAGAAAGTGAAATTGATTCTTGAATCTTATTAGAATTTTAAAGAGTTGTACATTAGGTTTATTTTTCAAGAAAGGGAAATTTATTCTTGAAGCTTCTTAGAATTTTCAAGAGATGTACATTAGTATTATTTTTCAAGAAAGGAAATTTTATTGTCGAAGCTTATTAGAATTTTAAAGAGATGTACATTAGTATTATTTTCCAAGAAAGGGAAATTTATTCTTGAAACTCATTAGAATTTTAAAGAGATGTATGTTAGTATTATTTTTCAAGAAATGGAATTTTATTCTTGAAGCTTATTAGAATTTTCAAGAGATGTACATTAGTATTATTTTTCAAGAAAGGGAAATTTATTCTTCAACCTTATTAGAATTTTAAAGAGATGTACATTAGTATTATTTTTCATGAAAGGGAAATTTATTCTTCAACCTTATTAGAATTTTAAAGAGATGTACATTAGTATTATTTTTCAAGAAAAGAAAATTTATTCTTGAAGCTTGTTACAATTTTAAAGAGATGTACATTAGGTTTATTTTTCAAGAAAGGGAAATTTATTCTTGAAGCTAATTAGAATTTTAAAGAGATGTACATTAGTATTATTTTTCAAGAAAGGGAATTTTATTCTTGAAGCTTATTAGAATTTTCAAGACATGTACATTAGTAATATTTTCCAAGAAAAGGAAATTTATTACTGATGCTTATAAAAATTTTAAAAAGATGTACATTAGTATTATTTTTCAAGAAAGGGAAATTTATTCTTGAAGCTCATTAGAATTTTAAACAGATGTATATTAGTATTATTTTTCAAGAAAGGGAATTTCATTCTGAAGCTTATTAGAATTTTCAAGAGATGTACATTAGTATTATTTTCCAAGAAAGGGAATTTTATTCTTGAAGCTCATTAGAATTTTAAAGAGATGTATATGAGTATTATTTTTCAAGAAAGGGAATTTTATTCTTGAAGCTTATTAGAATTTTCAAGAGATGTACATTAGTATTATTTTTCAAGAAAGGAAATTTTATTGTCGAAGCTTATTGGAATTTTAAAGAGATGTACATTAGGATTATTTTTCAGGAAAAGGAAATTTCTTCTTGAAGCTCATTAGAATTTTGAAGAGATTTACATTAGTATTATTTTTCAAGAAAGGGAAATTTATTCTTCAACCTAATTAGAATTTTGAAGAGATGTACATTTGTATTATTTCTCAAGAAAGGGAAATTTATTCTTCAACCTTATTAGAATTTTAAAGAGATGTACATTAGTATTATTTTTCAAGAAAAGGAAATTTATTCTTCAAGCTTGTTACAATTTTAAAGAGATGTACATTAGGTTTATTTTTCAAGAAAGGGAAATTTATTCTTGAAGCTCATTAGAATTTTAAAGAGATGTACATTAGTATTATTTTTCAAGAAAAGGAAATTTATTCTTCAAGCTTGTTACAATTTTAAAGAGATGTACATTAGGTTTATTTTTCAAGAAAGGGAAATTTATTCTTGAAGCTTTTTAGAATTTTCAAGAGAAGTACATTAGTATTATTTTCCAAGAAAGGGAATTTTATTCTTGAAGCTCATTGGAATTTTAAAGAGATGTACATTAGGATTATTTTTCAGGAAAAGGAAATTTATTCTTGAATCTTATTAGAATTTTAAAGAGTTGTACATTAGGTTTATTTTTCAAGAAAGGGAAATTTATTCTTGAAGCTTCTTAGAATTTTCAAGAGATGTACATTAGTATTATTTTTCAAGAAAGGAAATTTTATTGTCGAAGCTTATTAGAATTTTAAAGAGATGTACATTAGTATTATTTTCCAAGAAAGGGAAATTTATTCTTGAAACTCATTAGAATTTTAAAGAGATGTATGTTAGTATTATTTTTCAAGAAATGGAATTTTATTCTTGAAGCTTATTAGAATTTTCAAGAGATGTACATTAGTATTATTTTTCAAGAAAGGGAAATTTATTCTTCAACCTTATTAGAATTTTAAAGAGATGTACATTAGTATTATTTTTCATGAAAGGGAAATTTATTCTTCAACCTTATTAGAATTTTAAAGAGATGTACATTAGTATTATTTTTCAAGAAAAGAAAATTTATTCTTGAAGCTTGTTACAATTTTAAAGAGATGTACATTAGGTTTATTTTTCAAGAAAGGGAAATTTATTCTTGAAGCTAATTAGAATTTTAAAGAGATGTACATTAGTATTATTTTTCAAGAAAGGGAATTTTATTCTTGAAGCTTATTAGAATTTTCAAGACATGTACATTAGTAATATTTTTCAAGAAAAGGAAATTTATTACTGATGCTTATAAAAATTTTAAAAAGATGTACATTAGTATTATTTTTCAAGAAAGGGAAATTTATTCTTGAAGCTCATTAGAATTTTAAACAGATGTATATTAGTATTATTTTTCAAGAAAGGGAATTTCATTCCTGAAGCTTATTAGAATTTTCAAGAGATGTACATTAGTATTATTTTCCAAGAAAGGGAATTTTATTCTTGAAGCTCATTAGAATTTTAAAGAGATGTATATGAGTATTATTTTTCAAGAAAGGGAATTTTATTCTTGAAGCTTATTAGAATTTTCAAGAGATGTACATTAGTATTATTTTTCAAGAAAGGAAATTTTATTGTCGAAGCTTATTGGAATTTTAAAGAGATGTACATTAGGATTATTTTTCAGGAAAAGGAAATTTCTTTTTGAAGCTCATTAGAATTTTGAAGAGATTTACATTAGTATTATTTTTCAAGAAAGGGAAATTTATTCTTCAACCTAATTAGAATTTTAAAGAGATGTACATTTGTATTATTTCTCAAGAAAGGGAAATTTATTCTTCAACCTTATTAGAATTTTAAAGAGATGTACATTAGTATTATTTTTCAAGAAAAGGAAATTTATTCTTCAAGCTTGTTACAATTTTAAAGAGATGTACATTAGGTTTATTTTTCAAGAAAGGGAAATTTATTCTTGAAGCTCATTAGAATTTTAAAGAGATGTACATTAGTATTATTTTTCAAGAAAAGGAAATTTATTCTTCAAGCTTGTTACAATTTTAAAGAGATGTACATTAGGTTTATTTTTCAAGAAAGGGAAATTTATTCTTGAAGCTTTTTAGAATTTTCAAGAGAAGTACATTAGTATTATTTTCCAAGAAAGGGAATTTTATTCTTGAAGCTCATTGGAATTTTAAAGAGATGTATATTAGGATTATTTTTCAGGAAAAGGAAATTTATTCTTGAAGCTCATTAGAATTTTAAAGAGATGTACATTAGGATTATGTTTCTGGAAAAGGAAATTTATTCTTGAAGCTCATTAGAATTTTCAAGAGATGTACATTAGTATTATTTTTCAAGAAAGGGAAATTTATTCTTCAACCTAATTAGATTTTTAAAGAGATGTACATTAGTATTATTTTTCAAGAAAGGGAAATTTATTCTTCAACCTTATTAGAATTTTAAAGAGATGTACATTAGTATTATTTTTCAAGAAAAGGAAATTTATTCTTCAAGCTTGTTACAATTTTAAAGAGATGTACATTAGGTTTATTTTTCAAGAAAGGGAAATTTATTCTTGAAGCTTATTAGAATTTTAAAGAGATGTACATTAGTATTATTTTTCAAGAAAGGGAAATTTATTCTTGAAGCTCATTAGAATTTTAAAGAGATGTATATTAGTATTATTTTTCAAGAAAAGGAATCTCAATCCTGAAGCTTATTAGAATTTTCAAGAGATGTACATTAGTATTATTTTCCAAGAAAGGGAAATTTATTCTTGAAGCTCATTACAATTTTAAAGAGATGTATGTTAGTATTATTTTTCAAGAAATGGAATTTTATTCTTGAAGCTTATTAGAATTTTCAAGAGATGTACATTAGTATTATTTTTCAAGAAAGGGAAATTTATTCTTCAACCTAATTAGAATTTTAAAGAGATGTACATTAGTATTATTTTTCAAGAAAGGGAAATTTATTCTTCAACCTTATTAGAATTTTAAAGAGATGTACATTAGTATTATTTTTCAAGAAAAGGAAATTTATTCTTCAAGCTTGTTACAATTTTAAAGAGATGTACATTAGGTTTATTTTTCAAGAAAGGGAAATTTATTCTTGAAGCTTATTAGAATTTTAAAGAGATGTACATTAGTATTATTTTTCAAGAAAGGGAAATTTATTCTTGAAGCTCATTAGAAATTAAAAGATATGTATATTAGTATTATTTTTCAAGAAAGGGAATTTCATTCCTGAAGCTTATTAGAAATTTCAAGAGATGTACATTAGTATTATTTTCCAAGAAAGGGAAATTTATTCTTGAAGCTCATTACAATTTTAAAGAGATGTATATTAGTATTATTTTTCAAGAAATGGAATTTCAATCCTGAAGTTTATTAGAATTTTCAAGAGATGTACATTAGTATTATTTTCCAAGAAAGGGAAATTTATTCTTGAAGCTCATTACAATTTTAAAGAGATGTATATTAGTATTATTTTTCAAGAAAGGGAATTTTATTCTGGAAGCTTATTAGAATTTTCAAGAGAAGTACATTAGTATTATTTTTCAAGAAAGGGAAATTTATTCTTCAACCTTATTAGAATTTTAAAGAGATGTACATTAGTATTATTTTTCAAGAAAAGGAAATTTATTCTTGAAGCTTGTTACAATTTTAAAGAGATGTACATTAGGTTTATTTTTCAAGAAAGGGAAATTTATTCTTGATGCTTATTAGAATTTTAAAGAGATGTATATTAGTATTATTTTTCAAGAAATGGAATTTTATTCTTGAAGCTTATTAGAATTTTCAAGAGATGTACATTAGTATTATTTTCCAAGAAAGGGAATTTTATTCTTGAAGCTCATTGGAATTTTAAAGAGATGTACATTAAGATTATTTTTCAGGAAAAGGAAATTTATTCTTGAAGCTCATTAGAATTTTAAAGAGATGTACATTAGGATTATTTTTCTGGAAAAGGAAATTTATTCTTGAAGCTCATTAGAATTTTCAAGAGATGTACCTTAGCTTTATTTTTCAAGAAAGGATATTTTTTTCTTGAAGCTTATTGGAATTTTAAAGAGGTGTACATTAGTATTATTATTCAAGAAAGGGAAATTTATTCTTGAAGCTAATTAGAATTTTAAAGAGATGTATATTAGTATTATTTTTCAAGAAAGGGAATTTTATTCTTGAAGCTTATTAGAATTTTCAAGACAAGTACATTAGTAATATTTTTCAAGAAAAGAAAATTTATTACTGATGCTTATAAGAATTTTAAAAAGATGTACATTAGTATTATTTTTCAAGAAAGGGAAATTTATTCTTGAAGCTCATTAGAATTTTAAACAGATGTATATTAGTATTATTTTTCAAGAAAGGGAATTTCATTCCTGAAGCTTATTAGAATTTTCAAGAGATGTACATTAGAATTATTTTCCAAGAAAGGGAATTTTATTCTTGAAGCTCATTAGAATTTTAAAGAGATGTATATGAGTATTATTTTTCAAGAAAGGGGATTTTATTCTTGAAGCTTATTAGAATTTTCAAGAGATGTACATTAGTATTATTTTTCAAGAAAGGAAATTTTATTGTCGAAGCTTATTAGAATTTTAAAGAGATGTACATTAGTATTATTTTTCAAGAAAGGGAAATTTATTCTTCAACCTTATTAGAATTTTAAAGAGATGTACATTAGTATTATTTTTCAAGAAAAGGAAATTTATTCTTGAAGCTTGTAACAATTTTAAAGAGATGTACATTAGGTTTATTTTTCAAGAAAGGGAAATTTATTCTTGAAGCTCATTGGAATTTTAAAGAGATGTTCATTAGTATTATTTTTCAAGAAAGGGAAATTTATTCTTGAAGCTCATTCGAATTTTAAAGAGATCTATATTAGTATTATTTTTCAAGAAAGGGAAATTTATTCTTGAAGCTTTTTAGAATTTTCAAGAGATGTACATTAGTATTATTTTCCAAGAAAGGGAATTTTATTCTTGAAGCTCATTGGAATTTTAAAGAGATGTACATTAGGTTTATTTTTCAAGAAAGGGAATTTTATTCTTGAAGCTCATTAGAATTTTAAAGAGATGTATATGAGTATTATTTTTCAAGAAAGGGAATTTTATTCTTGAAGCTTATTAGAATTTTCAAGAGATGTACATTAGTTTTATTTTTCAAGAAAGGGAATTTTATTCTTGAAGCTTATTAGAATTTTAAAGAGATGTACATTAGTATTATTTTTCAAGAAAGGGAAATTTATTCTTGAAGCTCATTAGAATTTTAAAGAGATGCACATTAGTATTATTTTTCAAGAAAGTGAAATTGATTCTTGAATCTTATTAGAATTTTAAAGAGATGCACATTAGTATTGTTTTTCAAGAAAGGAAAATTTATTCTTGAAGCTTATTAGAATTTTAAAGAGATGTACATTAGTATTATTTTCCAAGAAAGGGAAATTTATTCTTGAAGATCATTAGTGTAACGACCCCCTAATACGTCATACGCGATGCTTATCTGATTAGCGGAAGCATATGGGGTATTCTAAATGATTATTCCCTAAGTGGGAACGTCAAGGGATCGCTACTGGTTGAGCGTAACCCAAATAGATTCTCCGTCGTCCATTCGAATTCTGTTCAACCCTAATTCACACGCAGCTAACTAACTATACATTCATGCATCATAAAATTCTCTGGAATGAAATCTAAAGTTCATATATGTAACAACGGGAAAGATTCGAAAGAGTTTTTAAAGGATTTTAAAAGATAAAACTTGATTTTAACCCTAATCCCAATCAAACGAATACTGACACGTATTTCAAGGATAATGACTGGACACAGAAGGTCGTTTGAAGCCAGAAACACAATCAGACAGAAAGAAATGTAATCCGCGATCGAACTGACGGAAGGAGTTTCGTGCGTCACTTTCGTTGACAGAGGCCAAGACTTTTTGCATGGAAATGCATGCCAATGTCTGAAAGGATGCCGACACCCTAAAACATCCTCGGGTGGCTTGGGAAAAGTCAGAATCGCCCCTGGAGGCTTTAAATTACGCGAACTCCCGCCATTTCTCTCATTTCACTCTCTCTCCTCTCTCTTTTCTCTCTCCACTTTCCTCCACCGTGATCGGCCGCCACAGCCACCGTGGACCGCCACCAAGGGTACCAACCGACAGCCCTCACTGCCCACAACCACCAGCAACCAACCACGGCCACCAACGGCCGCCGGAAAAACACCGTTTTTCCCCTTCATCGCTCGAAACTTCCCCAGCTCGAATCGCCGCCGTCCGTCGCCGTTGACCCTCACCGCCCCCACCACCGTGTAGCCTGAGCTGCCAGCTGCCTCCAGTAGCTCGGCGCCGTCGAAAGGAGGCCAGACGTGCTCGGATCGAGGCAAAACGCCGTCCGTCGTGCGAGAAGTTTCGTGGCCAGATAACACCGCCCAAACGGCCGTGAACCGCCGTGCCACCACCGTATTCAGACTCCTGGGCTTGCGGGCTTCACCGTGGTGTGATTTTCGAGGCAAACCGTACCTCCTCGCCGTGCGTCGCCGTGTGCCGCCGTGCCGGAGCTTCTGGACGTGCATCTTGAGAAACCGAGACCACCGTGACGTAGAATTCCATCATCCGAGCACAGTGGTAAGGTCCGTTTTCCCAAAAAATAATGTTATATGACTGAAATGACTGCCAAACATAATTAAGCAACTAATTAACCTAGGAAACTGTGTAACCGAGTTTAGGATTGAAAAACGGATGACGTGACAAGTTTAAATATTCCATTTAATGTCCAGGGAATTAATTGAGCTCAGAAACTAAGATTTTGTGGAGTCCTGACTTGAGTTGGAGCGACCGGACACCAGGTAGGATAATTTACACTTCCCGAACCATATAATTGATTTAGTGAATACCTGAATGATTTAGATGACTTGCATGGAATTACGTGCTGCTTTCGATGGGATAAATTGCATGCCTGTGTGCTGAAAACCCTAATTGCATGTTAGACACCTTGTTTATCGAGTTTAGATGCCTTTAGGACGGATTTTCTTTGGGTTGGGTACTTGATAGCCGTTATGGGATGGCCGTTAAGTATTCCTCGTACAGGAAACTTTTAAACGAAACTATTTTTATCAGATTTAGCCTGTACTGAGTTAGGGATTACGCGTTAAACCAGGACGACCCTAAGAAAGGTTTAGGGAGTATAAGGGTGGATAACCTACACGGGGAAATGTTGTGATTTAGGCGTAATACCCTAGAACCCTGAGGAATAGCCGACTGAGTGCATGTGAGTTCGAATAGACTGTATGAGGATGAGAATTGGCGTATGTGCACATGCTAGGGGACACCCTAGATGTTGATTCTCACCCGGTCCTTGAGTGAGTGATTGGTGTTACGGATCACACTCACAATATAGGCTTGATTCGGGTGATTGGTGTAACGGATCACACCCAACGATAAGAGAGGTATTCTCTTTAGACTACGTGCAATTAGAAGATGATTTAGATTCAGTTACGACGGATTTGCAACCAACGTGGATTGAGATACACAGGGCATGGGATTTCATTTGATTTTTTTGATGACTAATTTTTAAAGAAAGTGATTTTCTGATTTCGAATACTTGCCGCAATTTCCATGTGATTAAACGATTTTAAAGATAAGGTATTCCACTATTTTTGAACTGATTTCGTGAAGATGATTTCGGTGTTCACACCGCTGGGTATTCAACTGGTTTTTGAATGATAATTGATTTGTAAATTATTCTACTGGGATTCATATCTCATTAGGTTGTTTACTCAGATGAACAGGGACAAAAGGTGAGCCCGCATTTATAGCAAGCGACTTTGAGGATGAGGCGAGAATGATTAGCTTAGGCTTGAATCATTTGTATATATACCTGATGATACTGTTATTTCTCAGATTCTGTTTATTATGAATTCTGTATGGATTGGACTGAATGTACATATAACGTTTCAGATAGTATGCATGGATTGTAGTGATGAATTGATGTTGCTGTGTATGGATTTATATTGGTTATGTTTATTACCATATGGATCGGGCCGATGATGTTTAAACAGGTGATTCTGTAGTTGGGATATGATCGAATTACAAAGGAAACTCTGCCGGATTTTCGGTAGAATTTACCGCTGTGAACTTATGGATTTGAATTGAAATGTGTATGAACGTATGACGTGACATGCATATGAGTTTTATATTTCATCCCAGAGTTATTATTGATGATGTACATATGTGTATTTAGTCAGCTGCGTGTGAATCTGGGGTGAACGGAATCCGAATGGATAACGGAGAATCTATTTGGGTTACGCTCAACCCGTAGCGATCCCCTGACGTTCCCACATAGGGAATAATCATTTAGAATACCCCATATGCTTCCGCTAATCAGATAAGCATCACGTATGACGTATTAGGGGGTCGTTACAATTATGGTATCTGAGCCCGATTTGTCGAATCTTCTGGTTTAGTGGGCTTAGGACTTTAAATCTTTGGGCTTGCAGCTTTAGGGTTTTGATTGATTTGACTCTGGAATGATAGGACCTGATTTGAATTGATAATGAACGGAATGAATTTAATGTACTTTTGTTAACTATTGCTGTGTGACTGATCTGTTTGTTTCTGTGTCAGATAAGTATGGCAGAATCTAGCAGGGACACCACACGTAGGCTTAGGGTAAGGCCAAGGCACAGAAGCCAGGGTGCGTCAAGTAGTGGTAGCATGGAGACTGAGGTTGACATGCGTGAGATGATGGAATCTATCAGATTAATGGCCGATGCCATAAGATACCAGGCCACTACCAGTGCCAATGCAATGAGACAGCAGTAGGACGATAGACAGACGAGAAATGACGGAGCCACCCAACAAGTGAATCCACTATATCAGGGATGGATTGAATTTCAGAGAGCAGGTCCATCTCCGTTTACAGGTGCCTCCGATCCAGCTGCTGTGGAAGCTTGGATAAAAGGAATTGAAAAGATTTTCAGGTTGTTGCAAAGGCGACGATGAACGTAAAGTCACATATGCAACATATATCTTTGAAGGCGAAGCGAACTTTGGGTGGATGGATGACGCTCAAACAATTGATGGAGAGCCGAGGCATTCCAGCGACTTGGGAATCTTTCAAGAGAGTCTTCATGGATCAATATATCCTCGAGAGCGTGAAACAAGCAAAGGAAGCACGCCTGAAGCTCACCTAGGAGGCAGCCGCTTGACGAGTATCTGAAACAGTTTGAGGAATTATCAAGGTACTCTACTTACCTGCGAATGCATTACGATGAGGCTTGGAAAGCGAAGAAACTAGAAGAAGGCCTCGATTTGCCTATGAAGACTCGGTTGGCTACCCCGAGATTCGAGACTTTGCCACACTTTGGTGAATAAGTGCCAATTCGAGTAAGAATCTAGAACAGAAATGCACTCGAATATGACACAAGGTAACGACTCCCTAATCACGCCATACGCGATGCTCGCCTGATTAGCTAAGCATATGTGGCATTCTCAATGTTTATTCCTATGTGGGAACGTCAGGATCGCTCTTGGTTGAGCGTGAACCCAAATAGATTCTCCGTTATCCACTCGATTCCGCTCAACCCTGATTCACACGCAGCCTAACTAAATACACATACATATATCATCAATAATAACTCGGAATGAAATCTAAAATCGATATACATGTCTCATTATACATTCATACACATTTCAATTCAAATCCATAAGTTTACTTACTGTAAGTTCTACCGAAAATCGGGCAGAAGTTTCCTCTGTAATTTGGTCATATCCCAAGTACAGAATCAATTGCTTAAAACGTGAATAACCAAATCCAATAATAGCGATAAACATACTAATATAAATCCATACACCGTAACATTAATTCATCGCTACAATCCATACATACTATTCAAACGTCATATATACATTCAAATTCTAGTCTATACATAAGTTACAAGAAACAAAATCTGATAATTAATAGTGTCATCAAAGTATATGTACAAACGATTCAAGCCTAAGCTAAATAATCCTCTGTCTATCCTCAAGTCGGCCTGCTTTATAAATGCCTGGCTCACCCTCTGCCCTCGTTCATCTCGAGTACACAACCTAATGAGATATGAATCCCAGAGAATAATTTACAATTTAAATATCATTCAAAACCAGTTGAATACTCGTGCGAACACCAAATCGCTCTTCCGAAATCAATAAAACAAAGTGGAATACCTTATCTTTAAAATCGTTTAAACACATGGAAATTGCGCAATATATCACAATCTGGAAATCTGTTTCTTTTTAAAATCACCATAAAAATCAAATGAAATCCCATGCCTGTGTATCTCAATCCACGTTGGTTACAAATCCATCAGAATCGAATCTAAATCATCTTCTAATTGCACGTAGTCTAGAGAGAATACCTCTCTTATCGCTGGGTGTGATCCGTAACACCAATCACCCGAATCAAGCCTATATTGTGAGTGTGATCCGTAACACCAATCACTCACTCAAGGACCGGGTGAGAATCAACATCTAGGGGCGTCCCTAGCATGTGCACATACGCCAATTCTCATCCTCATACGATCTATTCGAACTCACATGCACTCTCGGCTATTCCTCAGGGTTCTAGGGTATCACGCCTAAATCACAACGCTTCCCGTGTAGGTTATCCACCCTTATACTCCCTAAACCTTTCTTAGGGTCGCCTGGTTTAACGCCAAGTAATCCCTAACTCAAGACAAAGTTAAATCGATAAAAATAGTTTCGCTTAAAAGCTTCCTCAGACGAGGAATACTTAACTACCAGTCCCATACCGCTATCAAGTACCCAACCCTAAGTAAATCCGCCTCTAAAGGCATCTAAACTCGATAAACAAGGTGTCTAACATGCAATTAGGGTTTTCAAAGACACGTGCATGCAATTTTATCCCATCGAAAGCAGCACGCAATTCCATACAAATCGTCTAAATCAGTTAGGTATTCACTAAATCAATTCTAGGGTTCGGGAAGTGTAAATTATCCTACCTGGTCTCCGGTCGCTTCAATTCAAATCAGGACTCTGTGAAATCTCGGTTTCTGAGCCCAATTAATTCCTGGACATGAAATTGAATATTTAGATTCGCCACGTCATCCAATTTTCAATCCTAAACCCTAAGCATACGCTTACCTAGGTTAATTAATTGCCTAATTACGCTCGCAGCCATTTCAATCATATAACATCGCTTTTGGGAAACGGACCTTACCATCGTGTTTCTGATTATGGAATTCTACGTCCTGATCTCGCTCGGGATGCACGCCCAGAACTCCCAAGACGGCGGCACACGGCGGCGCACGGCGGCGCACGGCGGTGAGGTGCGGTTTGTCTCGAAAATCACACCACGGTGAAGCCCGTAAGCTCAGGAGTCCGAATACGGTGGTGGCACGGCGGTTCACGGCCGTTTGAACGGTGTTTTCCGGCCACGAAGAGTCTCGCACGGCGGACGGCGTTTTGCCTCGATCCGGGCGCGTCCGGCCTCCTTTCGACGGCACCGAGCTACTGGAGGCAGCTGGCAGCTCGGGCTACACGGCAGGGGGCGGTGGACGTCCAACGGCGCCGGACGGCAAGATCGGGCCGGGAAATTTCGCGCGATGGAGGAAAACGACGTTTTCTGCCTCTCGGCGCCGTTGGTGGCGGTGGTTGGTTCTTTGGTGGTTGTGGGCCGGTGAGTGTCGGTTGGTACCTCTTGGTGGCGCCCACGGTGGTCGTGGTGGCCGCTCACGGTGGAGGAAGGTGGAGAGAGAAAGAGAGAAGAGAGAGAGAGTGTGGTGAGGAGAGAGTGAAATGGGAGAAATGGCGGGCTTCGCGTAATTTAAAGCCTCCAGGGCGATCCCGACTTTTCCCAGGCCACCGGGATCTTTTAGGGTGTCGGCATCCCTCCAGACGCTGGCGTTGGCACGCATTTCCATGCGAAAGTCTTGGCCTCCGTCAACGAAAGTGACGCACGAAACTCCTTCCATCGATTCGATCACGGATTACATTTCTTTCTCGTTTGATCGTGTTTAGCCAGCGACCTTACGTGTCAAGTCATTATCCTCAAAATACATGTCGGGCTTCGCTTGATTGGGATTAGGTTAAAAATCAAGTTTTATCTTTTTAAAATTCTTTAAAAATTCTTTCGAATCTTTCAGTTGTTACATTCTCCCCTTAAAAGAAATTTTGTCCTCAAAATTCATACACAGAAACATTCTCGATATCTTTGTCTCATTTCATCTTCTTTCTCCCACGGCATTTCCTGCGATGCGACATCCTGCCAAAGTACCTTAACTAAAGGGATCATTTTACTTCGAAGCTGTTTAGTCTTATAGTCAAGGATTTGAACAGGAGTAGATTCATAAGTCATATTTTCCTTTAATATTATCGGTTGATTCTCTAATACATGCAGGATCTGGGACATACTTACGAAGTTGGGAGACGTGGAAAACATCATGTAGGTTGGACAAATGGGGAGGTAACGCAATTTGGTAGGCAACGGGACCGACTCTTTGTAAAATTTGGAATGGTCCTAGGAATCTAGGACTTAGCTTCTTAGTTCTTATCTGCCTACCAATACCCGTGGTGGGGACACTCTCGTAAATACGTGATCTCCCTCGTTAAATTCCACAGGCCTTCTTCTCTTGTTAGCATATGATTCTTGCCTCTGTTGGGCAGCTCTCATCTTTTCCCTGATCATTTTAATTTGATCAGTGGTTTCTTGCACCATTTCAGGTCCCAACAATGCACTTTCCCCATCTCTACCCAACTTAAAGGTGACTTACAACTCCTTCCATACAGAGCCTCATACGGTGCCATGCCAATGGTAGAGTGATAATCATATTGTATGCAAACTCTATCAACGGCAGTGTTTATCCCAACTTCCTTTCTGCTCAAGCACACACGCCTCAACATGTCTTCTAGGGTTTGAATAGTCCTCTCAGATCGCCTGTCACACCGAGGATGGTAGGTCGTGCTAAATTTAAGCCGGGTTCCTAAGGCTTCTTTGTAGGGATTGCCAAAATCTCAAGTAAACCTAGGGTCTCGATCGATACTATACCCGACGGTATTCCATGTAGTCTTACAATTTCCCTAAGGTATACTTCGCTAATTTCTCCATGGAGTAACGCACCTTAACAGTGCAAAAAGTGTGCGGACTTGGTCAACCTATCCACTATCACCCAAATGGCATCAAATCCTCGCCGGTGTTCTAGGTAATCCAACCACGAAATCCATAGTGATTTGATCCCATTTCCTCTCAGTATCTCCAATGGCTTAAGTAGCCCCGCTGGTTTCGATGTTTATCTTAACCTTGTTGACAAGTCAAACAGGCATTCACGTAATCCGTGATATCTTTCCGCATACCAGGCCACCAAAAATTTCTCTTTAAATCCTGATACATCTTGGAAATACCGGGGTGGATAGTGTAATGGCTTCGTGAGCTTCGCTAACACTTTTTCCTTTAATTCTTGATGGTTTGGGATTACTATTCTCTTTCTAAACATTAAAACTCCATCAGGTGCTAATCCGAAGTCGGGTTGGTTCGCATATACCTCCAAGGATTCATCCTCGAGTTGGGCTTGTTTAATTAATTCTCTCAGTTCGCAGGTTATCAAAAAGTCACTCATCACTAATCTTTGCGGAAATGAGATTACGTTGAGGCTAAGGTTCCCAAAATCCTCAAGTAATCTCATCTCACTAATCATTAAACTGGCTAGTTGTAGTGACTTTCGGCTTAATGCATCGGCCACAACATTTGCTTTCCCTGCATGATATTTCAATTCAAAATCAAAGTCTTTCAAGTATTCTACCCACCTACGCTGCCTCATATTTAATTCCTTCTGATCAAACAAATACCTAAGGCTCTTATGATCACTATATACCTCGAATACCGCGCCATACAGGTAATGTCTCCAAATCTTTAGGGCAAACACAACGACAGCTAATTCTAAGTCATGGGTGGGATAGTTCTCCTCTGCAGTTTCAATTGTCGCGATGCATAAGCCACAACTTTCCCATCCTCGCATCAAAACACAACCTAGGCCTCTCAAAGATGCATCTGTATATCTGATAAAGGGTTCTAGGGGTTTGAATAATTAGTACAGGAGGCGGTGGTCAATTTCTCTTTCGTAATATGAAAACTAGTCTCACACCGCTCGCTTCCATTCAAAGTCTACCCCTTTCCGAGTTATCCGGGTCAATGGCACAGCTATCTGTGAAAATCCTTGAATGAATTTCCGATAATAACCGGCCAAACCCAAGAAACTCCTAATCTCGGTGGACCGCTTCTAGGTCGATCCCAATCTAATATCGCTTCAATTTTCTTTGGGTCGACCGCTATTCCTTTCCCATTTACCACATGTCCTAAAAATTTCACTTCTTCTAACCAAAACTCACATTTCTCGACTTTGCATACAGTTGTTTCTCTTCCAAAGATTCTGTAACACCGTGTTAAGATGTTCGGGCATGCTCTTCGTGAGTCTTGGAATATACTAAGATATCGCCAATGAACACCACAACAAATTGATCTAAATAGGGCCTGAAAATTCTCGTTCATATAATCCATAAAGACAAATGGTGCATTCGTCAATCCAAGCGGCATCACTAAAAACTCGTAATGGCCGTATCTTGTCCTGAATCTTTGTCTTGGGAATATCCTCCTCTCTAACCCTAATCTGGTGGTATCCTCGACCTTAAATCTATCTTAGAAAATACTGATCGGCTTTGCAACTGATCAAACAAATCGTCAATACGTGGCAATGGGTATTTGTTCTTAATGGTCACCTTATTCAATTGTCGGTAATCAATACACAGTCTTAAACTCCTGTCTTTCTTCTTTACGAATAAGACCGGAGCTCCCCATGGTGATACACTTGGCCTAACGAACCCCTTCTCCAACATGTCTTCGATTTGGACTTTTAATTCTCTCAATTCTGCGGGGGCCATACGATACGGGGTCATAGCTATTGGACCCGCTCCCGGAATTAGGTCAATGGTGAATTCTATCTCTCTAGGTGGTGGCAGTTTACAAATTTCCAAAGGAAATACCTCCGGAAAGTCGCTAACAATCGGGATTTGACTTAATCTATCCTGCAATTCTACCTCAGAGAGATTGAGGGACATATCACCTATCTCACAAGCTCTGTCATTACCACGCACAGGTACGTTATCTAGATAAGTAATTGTCCCTTCGGAACAATTCAACAAGACCCGATTCCTAGTCAACCAATCCATTCCCAAAATAACGTCGATCCCTGACAATGGTATACACACTAAGTCCACAAGAAATAAGGTATCTTCAATGGTTAAAGGGCAATTTAGGCATATTCGTGGGGACATAGTGGCTTCTCCCAAGGGTGTGGATATGTATAGGTCTCAGGGCAAGGTTTGAACAGTAATCTCATTCGCTCTACGCATGCATCAAGAATAAAGGAGTGCGTAGCACCGAATCAAACAATACTATCAAAGAAAAATTATAAATTTTACCTCTACCTCGCATCAAGCCCGAGGACTCGCCGACGTTGGCAAAGATTCATGGTAAAAACTCTCCTGGAGCTTGCGGTCTTCGGCTACCAGATGGCGGCTGATTCCCCGTGGAAGGGCAGTGTCTGGCCATGTGTCCTGTGCCTCCACATCTATAACACTGGAGGGGAGTCTGATGCAGCCAGGTTGATTTGGATGTCCGTACCACACTTCCGACAAAGAGTATTATCGTCGCCTCCCATCGCTACTAGAAGCCCCTGGTTGCGGTTTAAACATACCGCACCTTACATTCAGATTTCGGCGCTTTGTCCGGGCGGTTCCTGTCTGTTGTGTCATATTTTGAGCTCAAGCTGTTTCTAAATTCTTGCTCGAGTGCACTTATTCACCGGTGTGGCAAAGTCTCGAATCTCGGGGTAGCCAACCGAGTCTTCATAGGTAGATCGAGGCCTTCTTCTAGTTGTTTCGCTTTCCAAGCCTCATCGTAATGCATTCGCAGTAAGTAGAGTACCTTGATAATTCCTCAAACTGCTTTGAGATACTCGTCAAACGGCCGCTTCCTGGGTGAGCCAGAGGCGAGCTTCCTTTGCTTGTTTCACGCTCTCGGGGATATCTTGATCCATGAAGACTCTCTTGAAAGATTCCCAAGTCGATGGGATGCCTCGGCTCTCCATCAATTGTTGTGCATCCGTCCACCAAAGTTCGACCGTCCTTCAAAGATATATGTTGCATATGTGACTTTCTCGTTCTTCGTCAGACCGCAACAACCTGAAAATCTTTTCAATTCCTTTTATCCAAGCTTCCACAAAGAAATGGTTCGGAGGCACTGTGAGCGGAGATGGACTCGCTCTCGGAATTCAATCCATCCTCGATATAGTGGATTCACCCGCTGGGTGGCTCGTCGCTTCTCGCCTGTCTCATCATCCTGCCGCTTTGTCTCATTGCATTGGCACCGGTAGTGGCCTGGTCTCTCATGGCATCGGCCATTAACTGATAGATTCCATCATCTCACGCATGTCAACCTCGCCTCCATGCTACCACTACCTGACGACTCGCTTCGTGCCTCTCGCCTTCCCTAGGCCTACGTGGTGGCGCCCTCGCTAGATTCTCGCCATGTTTATCCGATCTGAAACAAACAGATCAGTCACACAAAGAATAATTAATGTATACATCAAAATCATTCCGTTCATTATCAATTCAAATCAGGTCCTATCATGCCAGAGTCAAATCAATCAAAATCCTAAAGTTGCAAGCCCGAAGATTTAAAGTCCTAAGTCCACTAAACCAGAAGATCCGACAAACAGGCTCGATACCATAATTGTAACGACCCTAAATACGCCATACGCGATGCTCGCCTGATTAGCTAAGCATATGTGGCATTCTCAATGTTTATTCCCTATGTGGGAACGTCAGGGGATCGCTCTTTGGTTGAGCGTAACTCCAAATAGATTCTCCGTTATCCACTCGATTCCTGCTCAACCCTCGATTCACACGCAGCTAACTAAATACACATACATATATCATCAATAATAACTCGAATGAAATCTAAAGCGATATACATGTCTCATTATACATTCATACACATTTCAATTCAAATCCATAAGTTTACTTACTGTAAGTTCTACCGAAAATCCGGCAGAGTTTCCTCCGTAATTTGGTCATATCCCAAGTACAGAATCACCTGCTTAAAACGTGAATAACCACCCAATAATAGCAAGAAACATACTAATATAAATCCATACACCGTAACATTAATTCATCGCTACAATCCATACATACCGCTCAAACGTCATATATACATTCAGCCTAGTCCATACATAAGTTACAAGAAACAAAATCGATAATTAATAGTGTCATCAAAGTATATGTACAAACGATTCAAGCCTAAGCTAAATAATCCTCTGTTTATCCTCAAGTCACCTCGGCTATCGCCTGCAGGCTCTCGCCTCGTCCCTGTTCATCCGAAAGTACACAACCTAATGAGATATGAATCCCAGAGAATAATTTACAATTTAAATATCATTCAAAACCGCTTGAATACTCAATGGTGCGAACACCGAAATCGTCTTCCGAAATCACCAAAACAGTGGAATACCTTATCTTTAAAATCGCTTAAACACATGGAAATTGCGGCAATATATCACAATCTGAAATCTGCTTTTTTAAAATCGATCATAAAAATCAAATGAAATCCCATGCCTGTGTATCTCAATCCACGTTGGTTACAAATCCATCAGAATCGAATCTAAATCATCTTCTAATTGCACGTAGTCTAGAGAGAATACCTCTCTTATCGCTGGGTGTGATCCGTAACACCAATCACCCGAATCAAGCCTATATTGTGAGTGTGATCCGTAACACCAATCACTCACTCAAGGACCGGGTGAGAATCAACATCTAGGGCGCCCCTAGCATGTGCACATACGCCAATTCTCATCCTCATACGCCTATTCGAACTCACATGCACTCTGGTCGGCTATTCCTCGGGGTTCTAGGGTATCACGCCTAAATCACAACGTTTCCCGTGTAGGTTATCCACCCTTATACTCCCTAAACCTTTCTTAGGGTCGTCTGGTTTAACGCGCAATCCCTAACTCAAGACAAGGTTAAATCGATAAAAATAGTTTCGCTTAAAAGCTTCTCACGAGGAATACTTAATCTACGTCCCATACCGGCTATCAAGTACCCAACCCTAAGTAAATCCGCCCTAAAGGCATCTAAACTCGATAAACAAGGTGTCTAACATGCAATTAGGGTTTTCAAAGACACAGCATGCAATTTTATCCCATCGAGCGCAGACGCAATTCCATACAAATCGCCTAAATCGGTTAGGTATTCACTAAATCAATTCTAGGGTTCGAAGTGTAAATTATCCTACCTGGTCTCCGTCGCTTCAATTCAAATCAGGACTCTGTGAAATCTCGGTTTACGAGCCCAATTAATTCCTGGACATGAAATTGAATATTTAGATTCGCCACGTCATCCAATTTTTCAATCCTAAACCTTACATACGATTACCTAGGTTAATTAATTGCCTAATTACGCTCGCAGACCATTTCAATCATATAACATCAGTTTTTGGGAAAAGCGGACCTTACCATCGTGCTCGGATTATGGAATTCCCACGTCCCTGATCTCAGTTTCTCGGGATGCACGTCCAGGAACTCCGGCACGGCGGCACACGGCGGCGCACGGCGGTGAGGTGCGGTTTGTCTCGAAAATCACACCACGGTGAAGCCCGTAAGCTCAGGAGTCCGAATACGGTGGTGGCACGGCGGTTCACGGCCGTTTGAACGGTGTTTTCTGGCCACGAAGAGTCTCGCACGGCGGACGGCGTTTTGCCTCGATCCAGGCGCGTCTGGCCTCCTTCGACTGGCCGAGCCATCGGAAGCGGTGGCGGCTCGGGCTACGGTGGTGGGGCGGTGGCGACCAACGGCGTCGGACGGCGGCGATCGGCCGGGAAATTCGCGCGATGGAGGAAAAGCGGCGTTTTCCGGCGTCTCGGCCGCCGTTGGTGTGGTGGTTGGTTCTTGGTGGTTGTGGGCGTGAGGGTGTCGGTTGGTACCCTTGGTGGCGGCCCACGGTGGTCTGTGGTGGCCGCTCACGGTGGAGGAAGGTGGAGAGAGAAGAGAAGAGAGAGAGAGTGTGGTGAGGAGAGAGAGTGAAATGGGAGAAATGGCGGGCTTTCGCGTAATTTAAAGCCTCCAGGGGCGATCCTGACTTTTCCTGTGCCACCAGGGATCTTTTAGGGTGTCGGCATCCCTCCAGACATTGGCACGCATTTCCATGCGAAAGTCTTGGCCTCCGTCAACGAAAGTGACGCACGAAACTCCTTCCATCAGTTTCTGATCACCGGATTACATTTCTTTCTGTTTGATCGTGTTTCTGGCTTCAAGCGACCTTCTGTGTCAAGTCATTATCCTCAAAATACGTGTCAGGCTTCGTTTGATTGGGATTAGGGTTAAAAATCAAGTTTTATCTTTTAAAATTCTTTAAAAATTCTTTCGAATCTTTCCCGTTGTTACACACAGCCTACAGGGAACCGACCCAGACAAGTGCCCAGAAATCTGAATGTAAGAAGCGGTATGTTTAAACCGCAACCAGGGGCTTCTAGTAGTAGTGGGAGGCGACCTGATAATACTCTTTGTCCGAAGTGTGGTACCAGACATCCAAATCAACCTGGCGGCATCGGACTCCCTCAGGTGTTATAGATGTGGAGGCACAGGACACATGGCCAGATACTGTCCTTCCACGGGGAATCAGCCGACATCTGGTAGCCGAAGACCACAAGCTCCAGGGAGAGTTTTTACTATGAATGCTGCCAACGTCGATAGGTCCTCGGGCTTGATGCAGGGTAGAGGTAAAATTTATAATTTTTCTTTGATAGTATTGTTTGATTCGGGTGCTACGCACTCCTTTATTGCTGATGCATGCGTAGAACGAATGAGATTACCTGTTCAAACCCTGCCCTGTGACCTATACATATCCACACCCTTGGGAGAAGCCACTATGTCCCCACGAATATGCCTAAACTGCCCCTTAACCATTGAAGATACTTTATTTCTTGTGGATTTAGTGTGCATACCATTGTCAGGGATCGACATTATTCTGGGAATGGATTGGTTGACTAGGAATCGAGTCTTGTTGAATTGTTTCGAAGGGACAATTACTTATCTGGATAACGCACTGCGCGAGGAATGACAGGGCTTGTGAGATAGGTGATATGTCCCTCAATCTTTCTGAGGTAGAGTTGCAGGATAGACTAAGTCAAATCCCAATTGTTAGCGACTTTCCAGAGGTATTTCCTTTGGAAATAAGTAAACTGCCACCACCTAGGGAGATAGAATTCACCATTGACCTGATTCCGGGAGCGGGTCCAATAGCTATGACCAGCATCGTATGGCCCCCGCAGAATTGAGAGAATTAAAAGTCCAAATCAAAGACATGTTGGAGAAGGGGTTCGTTAGGCCAAGTGTATCATCATGGGGAGCTCCGGTCTTATTCGTAAAGAAGAAAGACGGGAGTTTAAGACTGTGTATTGATTACCAGAAATTGAATAAGGTGACCATTAAGAACAAATACCCATTGCCACGTATTGATGACTTGTTTGATCAGTTGCAAGGCGCGACTGTATTTTCTAAGATAGATTTAAGGTCAGGATACCACCAGATTAGGGTTAAAGAGGAGGATATTCCTAAGACAGCATTCAGGACGAGATACAGCCACTATAAGTTCTTAGTGATGTCGTTTGGATTGACGAATGCACCCGCTGTCTTTATGGATTATATGAACAGAATTTTCAGACCCTATTTAGATCAATTTGTTGTGGTATTCATTGATGATATCCTAGTATATTCCAAGACTCACGAAGAGCATGCCCAGCATCTTAACACGGTGTTACAGATACTGGAAGAGAAACAACTGTATGCAAAGCTGGAGAAATGTGAGTTTTGGTTAGAAGAAGTGAAATTTTTAGGACATGTGGTTAATGGAAAAGGGATAGCGGTTGACCCAAAGAAAATTGAAGCAGTATTAGATTGGGATCGACCTAGAACAGTCACCGAGATTAGGAGTTTCTTAGGTTTGGCCGGCTATTATCGAAAATTCATTCAAGGATTTTCACAGATAGCTGTGCCATTGACCCGGTTGACTCGGAAAGGGGTAGATTTTGAATGGAGCGAGCAGTGTGAGACTAGTTTTCAGATCCTGAAAGAGAAATTGACCACCTCTCCTGTACTAATTATTCCGAAACCCCTGGAACCCTTTACTGTATACACAGATGCATCTTTGAGAGGCCTAGGTTGTATTTTGATGCAAGATGGGAAAGTTGTGGCTTATGCATCGTGATAATTGAAACCTGCAGAGGAGAACTATCCCACCCATGACTTAGAATTAGCTGCCGTTGTGTTTGCCCTAAAGATTTGACGACATTATCTGTATGGCGCGGTATTCGAGGTGTATAGTGATCATAAGAGCCTTAGGTATTTGTTTGATCAGAAGGAATTAAACATGAGGCAGCGTAGGTGGGTAGAATATTTAAAAGACTTTGATTTTAAGTTGAAATATCATGCAGGAAAAGCAAATGTTGTAGCTGATGCATTAAGCCGAAAGTCACTACAACTAGCTAGTTTAATGATTGGTGAGATGAGGTTACTTGAGGATTTTGGGAACCTTAGCCTCAACGTAATCTCGTTTCCGCAAAGATTAGTGATGAGTGACTTTTTGATAACCTGCGAATTGAGAGAACTAATTAGACAAGCCCAACTTGAGGATGAATCCTTGGAAGTATACGCAGACCAACCCGACTTTGGATTAGCACCTGATGGGGTTTTGATGTTTAGAAAGAGAGTAGTGATCCCGAACCATCAGGAATTAAAGGAAAAAGTGTTAGCAGAAGCTCATAGAAGCCATTACACTATTCACCCAGGTATTTCCAAGATGTATCAGGATCTAAAGAGGAACTTTTGGTGGCATGGTATGCGGAGAGATATCACGGATTACGTGAATGCCTGTTTGACTTGTCAACAGGTTAAGATAGAGTATCAGAAACCCGCAGGGCTACTTAAGCCATTAGAAATACCAGAGAGAAAATGGGATCAGATCACTACGGATTTCGTGGTTGGATTACCTAGAACACCAGCAGGATTTGATGCCATTTGGGTGATAGTGGATAGGTTGACCAAGTCTGCACAATTTTTGCCTGTTAAAGTGCGTTACTCCATGGAGAAATTAGCCGAAGTATACCTTAGGGAAATCGTGAGATTACATGGAATACCGTCAGGTATAGTATTTGATCGAGATCCTAGGTTTACTTCGAGATTTTGGCAATCCCTACAGTGAGCCTTAGGAACCCAGCTTAAATTTAGCACAGCCTATCATCCTCGGGGATCGACCAAGGCGGTCTGAGAGGACTATTCAAACCCTAGAAGATATGTTGAGGGCTTGTGTGCTTGAGCGTAAAAGGAAGTTAGGATAAACACCTGCCGTTGATAGAGTTTGCATACAATAACAGTTATCACTCTACCATCGGTATGGCCCCGTATGAGGCTCTTTATGGGAGAAGCTGTAAATCACCTTTAAGTTGGGTAGAAATGGGGGAGAGTGCCTTTGTTGGGACCGAGATGGTGCAAGAAACCACTGATCAAATTAAAATGATTAGGGAAAAGATGAGAGCTGCCCAACAGAGGCAAGAATCTTATGCTAACAAGAGAAGAAGGCCTTTGGAATTTAACGAGGGAGATCACGTATTTCTGAGAGTGTCCCCTACCACGGGTATTGGTAAACAGATAAGGACTAAGAAACTAAGTCCTAGATTCCTAGGACCATTCCAAATTTTACAAAGAGTCGGTCCCGTTGCCTACCAAATTGCTTTACCTCCCTATTTGTCCAACCTACATGATGTTTTCCACGTCTCCCAACTTCGTAAATATGTCCCAGATCCTGCGCATGTATTAAAGAATCAACCGATAATATTAAACGAAAATTTGACTTATGAATCTACTCCTGTTCAAATCCTTGACTATAAGACTAAGCAGCTTCGAAGTAAAATGATCCCTTTAGTTAAGGTACTTTGGCAGGATGTCGCGTCGCAGGAGATGACGTGGGAGAAAGAAGATGAAATGAGACAAAGATATCCGTAATTCACATGTGTATGAATTTTGGGGACAAAATTTCTTTTAAGGGGGGGAGAATGTAACAACGGGAAAGATTCGAAAGAGTTTTTAAAGGATTTTAAAAGATAAAACTTGATTTTAACCCTAATCCCAATCAAACGAAGACTGACACATATTTCGAGGATAATGACTGGACATAAAAGGTCGTTTGAAGCCAGAAACACAATCAGACTGAAAGAAATGTAATCCGGCGATCAGAAACTGACGGAAGTAGTTTCGTGCATCACTTTCGTTGACAGAGGCCAAGACTTTCGCATGGAAATGCGTGCCAACATCTGGAAGGAGGTCGACACCCTAAAACATCCTCAGGTGGCTTGGGAAAAGTCAGAATCGCCCCTGGAGGCTTTAAATTACGCGAACTCCCGCCATTTCTCTCATTTCACTCTCTCTCCTCACCACACACTCTCTCTCCTCTCTCTTTTCTCTCTCCACTTTCCTCCACTGTGATCGGCCGCAACAGCCACCGTGGACCGCCACCAAGGGTACCAATCGATAGCCCTCACTGCCCACAACCACCAGCAACCAACCACGGCCACCAACGGCCGCCGGAGCCGCCGAAAAAACGCCGTTTTTCCCCTCTATCGCGCGAAACTTCCCCAGCTCGAATCGCCGCCGTCCGTCGCCGTTGACCCTCACCGCCCCCACCACCGTGTAGCCTGAGCTGCCACCGCCTCGATGGCTTCGGGCCCGGTCGAAAGGAGGCCGGACGCGCTTGGATCGAGGCAAAACGCCGTCTGCCGTACGAGAAGTTTTGTGGCCGAAAAATAACATCTAAACGGCCGTGAACCGCCGTGCCACCACCGTATTCGGACTCCTGGGCTTACGGGCTTCACCGTGGTGTGATTTTCGAGGCAAACCGCACCTCCTCGCCGTGCACCATCATTACCGCCATTATCTGTGTACCGGTGTCTTGCCATGAAGGAGCTTCTGGACGTGCATCCCGAGAAACCGAGACCACCGTGACGTAGAATTCCATCATCCGAGCATAGTGGTAAGGTCCGTTTTCCCAAAAACTAATGTTATATGACTGAAATGACTGCTGAACATAATTAAGCAACTAATTAACCTAGGAAACTGTGTAACCGAGTTTAGGATTGAAAAACGGATGACGTGACAAGTTTAAATATTCCATTTAATGTCCAGGGAATTAATTGAGCTCAGAAACCGAGATTTTGTGGAGTCCTGACTTGAGTTGGAGCGACCGGACACCAGGTAGGATAATTTACACTTCCCGAACCCTATAATTGATTTAGTGAATACCTGAATGATTTAGATGACTTGCATGGAATTGCGTGCTGCTTTCGATGGGATAAATTGCATGCTTGTGTGCTGAAAACCCTAATTGCATGTTAGACACCTTGTTTATCGAGTTTAGATGCCTTTAGGACGGATTTACTTAGGGTTGGGTACTTGATAGCCGTTATGGGACGGCCGTTAAGTATTCCTCGTACAGGAAACTTTTAAACGAAACTATTTTTATCAGATTTAGCCTGTATTGAGTTAGGGATTACGCGTTAAACCAGGACGACCCTAAGAAAGGTTTAGGGAGTATAAGGGTGGATAACCTACACGGGAAAACGTTGTGATTTAGGCGTAATACCCTAGAACCCTGAGGAATAGCCGACTGAGTGCATGTGAGTTCGAATAGATCAGATGAGGATGAGAATTGGCGTATGTGCACATGCTAGGGGACGCCCTAGATGTTGATTCTCACCTGGTCCTTGAGTGAGTGATTGGTGTTACGGATCACACTCACAATATAGGCTTGATTTGGGTGATTGGTGTAACGGATCACACCCAACGATAAGAGAGGTATTCTCTCTAGACTACGTGCAATTAGAAGATGATTTAGATTCTGCCATTTGATTTAATTTGTAACCAACGTGGATTGAGATACACAGGGCATGGAATTTCATTTGATTTTTTTGATGACTGATTTTTAAAGAAAGTGATTTTCTAATTTCGAATACTTGCCGTAATTTCCATGTGATTAAACGATTTTAAAGATAAGGTATTCCACTGTTTTCGAACTGATTTCGGGAAGATGATTTCGGTGTTCACACTGCTGGGTATTCAACTGGTTTTCGAATGATAATTGATTTGTAAATTATTCTACTGGGATTCATATCTCATTAGGTTGTTTACTCAGATGAACAGGGACAAGGCGGAGCCAGGCGATAGCCGGCGACTTCGAGGATAGACGGAGAATGATTAGCTTAGGCTTGAATCATTTGTATATATACCTGATGATACTGTTATTTCTCGGATTCTGTTTATTATGAATTCTGTATGGATTGGATTGAATGTACATATAACGTTTCAGACAGTATGCATGGATTGTAGTGATGAATTGATGTTGCTGTGTATGGATTTATATTGGTTATGTTTATTACTGTTGCGGGACTGGCTGTTGATGTTTAAACAGGTGATTCTGTAGTTGGGATATGATCGAATTACAAAGGAAACTTTGCCAGATTTTCGGTAGAATTTACCGCTGTGAACTTATGGATTTGAATTGAAATGTGTATGAACGTATGACGTGACATGCATATTGTAACAACGGAAAAGATTCGAAAGAGTTTTTAAAGGATTTTAAAAGATAAAACTTGATTTTTAACCCTAATCCCAATCAAACGAAGCCTGACACGTATTCCGAGGATAATGACTTGACACAGAAGGTCGTTTGAAGCCAGAAACATAATCAAACAGAAAGAAATGTAATCCGACGATCAGAAACTGACGGAAGGAGTTTCGTGCGTCACTTCCTTTGACAGAGGCTGAGAATTTTGCATGGAAATGCCTGCCAACGTCTGGAAGGATGCCGACACCCTAAAAGATCCCCGGGTGGCCTGGGAAAAGTCGGGATTGCCCCTGGAGGCTTTAAATTACGCAAACTCCCGCCATTTCTCCCATTTCACTCTCTCTCCTCACTACACTCTCTCTCTCTTCTCTCTTTTCTCTCTCCACCTTCCTCCACCGTGAACGGCCACCACAGCCACCGTGGGCCGCCACCAAGGGTACCAACCGACACCTCATCGCCTACAACCACCAAAGAACCAACCACCACCACCAACGGCCAGCCGAGTGCCGGAAAAAATGCCGTTTTCCATCGCGCGCGAAATTTCCCAGCCGATTCGCCGTCCGACGCCGTTGACCGGCCACCGCCACACCACCGGTAGCCCGAGCCGCCACCGCTTCCAGAGCTCGACGCCGCCGAAAAGAGGCCGACGCGGCCGGATCGAGGCAAAACGCCGTCCGCCATGCGAGACGCCGTGGGCCGGAAAACACCGCCCAAACGGTCGTGACCGCCGTGCCACCACCGTATTCGGACTCCTGAGCTTGCGGGCTTCACCGTGGTGTGATTTTCGAGACAAACCGCACCTCACCGCGGCGCCACCGCCTGCCGTGTGCGTGTGCCGCTTGCGGAGTTTCTGGACTTGCATCCCAAGAAACTGAGATCACCGGGACGTAGAATTCCATAATCCGAGCACAGTGGTAAGGTCCGCTTTCCCAAAACTAATAGTATATGATGAAAATGATGCGAACGTAATTAGGCAATTAATTAACCTAGGTAATCGTAAATCGGTTTAGGATTGAAAATTGGATGACGTGACGAATCTAAATATTCAATTTCATGTCCAGGAATTAATTGGGCCTCAAACGGCCGAGATTTCGCGAGTCCTGACTTGAATTGAAGCGACCTGAGACGGTAGGGATAATTTACACTTCTGAACCCTAGAATTGATTTAGTGAATACCTAAGCGATTTAGACGACTTGTATAGATTTGCGTCGCTCGATGGGATAAAATTGCATGCACGTGTCTTTGAAAACCCTAATTGCATGTTAGACACCTTGTTTATCGAGTTTAGATGCCTTTAGGATGGATTTACTTAGGGTTGGGTACTTGGTAGCGGTATGGGACCGTAGTTAAGTATCCCTCGTGCAAGAAGCTTTTGAACGAAATTATTTTTATCGATTTGCTTTGTCTTCGAGTTAGGGATTGCGTTAAACCAGGGCGACCCTAAGAAAGGTTTAGGGAGTATAAGGGTGGATAACCTACACGGGAAGCGTTGTGATTTAGGCGTGATACCCTAGAACCCCGAGGAATAGCCGAGCCCAGAGTGCATGTGAGTTCGAATAGATCGTATGAGGATGAGAATTGGCGTATGTGCACATGCTAGGGGACGCCCTAGATGTTGATTCTCACCCGGTCCTTGAGTGAGTGATTGGTGTTACTGATCACACTCACAATATAGGCTTGATTCAGGTGATTGGTGTTACAGATCACACCCAACGATAAGAGAGGTATTCTCTCTAGGCTACGTGCAATTAGAAGATGATTTAGATTTGGTTACAATGATTTGTAGCCAACGTGGATTCAGAGACACAGGGCATGAGATTTTACTTGATTTTGATAATTGATTTTAAAAGAAAATGGATTTTCTAATTATGATATATTGCCGCAATTTCCATGTGTTTAAACGATTTTAAAGATAAGGTATTCCACTGTTTTCGAACTGATTTCGGGAAGACGATTTCGGTGTTCACACAGCTGAGTATTCAACTGGTTTTCGAATGATAATTAAATTGTAAATTATTCTACTGGGATTCATATCTCATTAGGTTGTGTACTCAGATGAACAGGGACAAAGGAGCCTGCATTTATAGCCGGTTTAATTTTGAGGATAGATAGAAGGATGATTAGCTTAGGCTTGAATCATTTGTATATATACTCTGATGACACTGTTACTTAACGGATTCTGTTTCTTGTCAATTTTGTATGAACTAGACTGAATGTATATATAACGTTTCAGATAGTATGTATGGATTGTAGTGATGAATTGATGTTGCTGTGTATGGATTTATATTAGTATATTTACTGCTGTTGTTGGACTAGCTGTTGAGTTTTAAACAGGTGATTCTGTATTTGGGATATGACCAATTTACAGAGGAAACTCGCCGATTTTTAGTAGAATCTCCATTGTAAATTTATGGATTTGAATTGAAATGTGTATGAATGTATGATGAGACATGTATGAGTTTTAGATTTCATTCCAGAGGTATTATTGATGATGTATGTATGTGTATTTAGTTATTTGCGTGTGAATCGGGGTTGAGCGGAATCACGAGATGGATAACGGAGAATCTATTTGGGTTACGCTCAACCAGTAGCGATCCCCTGACGCTCCCACATAGGGAATAAACATTCAGAATACCACGTATGCTTTCGCTAATCAGATAAGCATCGCGTATGACGTATTAGGGGGTCGTTACACATATGAGTTTTATATTTCATCCCAGAGTTATTATTGATGATGTACATATGTGTATTTAGTCAGCTGCGTGTGTATCAGGGTTGAACGGAATTCGAATGGATAACAGAGAATCTATTTGGGTTACGCTCAACCCGTAGCGATCCCCTGACGTTCCCACATAGGGAATAATCATTTAGAATACCCTATATGCTTCTGCTAATCAAATAAGCATCACGTATGACGTATTAGGGGGTCGTTACAATATACACGTCGCGTCATACATTCATACACGTTTCAATTCAAATCCATAAGTTTACAAATGTAATTTTACCGAGCAATCAAAGCAGAAGTTTCCTCGCACTGATCATATCCCAAATACAGAATCACCTGCTTAAACATCAGCGGCCTATCAACAAGCGATGATAAACATAACCAATATAAATCCATACACAGCAACATCAATTCATCACTACAATCCATGCATACTATCTGAAATGTTATATGTACATTCAGTCCAATCCATACAGAATTCATAATAAACAGAATCCGAGAAATAACAGTATCATCAGGTATATATACAAATGATTCAAGCCTAAGCTAATCATTCTCCATCTATCCTCAAGTCACCGGCTATCGCCTGGCTCCCGCCTCGTCCCTCGCTCATCCGAGTAAACAACCTAATGAGATATGAATCCCAAAGAGAATAATTTACAAATCAATTATCATTCGAAACCAGCTTGAATACCCAATGGTGTGAACACCGAAATCGTCTTCCAAATCAACAAAACAGTGAAATACCTTTTCTTTAAAATCGTTTAAATACATGGAAATTGCGGCAATATATCACAATCATAAAATCCATTTCTTTTAAAATCAGTTATCAAAATCAAGTGAAATCCCATGCCCTGTGTATCTCAATCCACGTTGGCTACAAATCCGTTGTAACCGAATCTAAATCATCTTCTAATTGCACGTAGTCTAGAGAGAATACCTCTCTTATCGTTAGGTGTGATCCATAACACCAATCACCCGAATCAAGCCTATATTGTGAGTGTGATCCGTAACACCAATCACTCACTCAAGGACCGGGTGAGAATCAACATCTAGGGCGTCCCCTAGCATGTGCACATATGCCAATTCTCATCCTCATACAGTCTATTCGAACTCACATGCACTCAGTCGGCTATTCCTCAGGGTTCTAGGGTATTACGCCTAAATCACAACGTTTCCCCGTGTAGGTTATCCACCCTTATACTCCCTAAACCTTTCTTAGGGTCGTCCTGGTTTAACGCGTAATCACTAACTCAATACAAAGCAACTGATAAAAATAGTTTCGCTTTAAAAGTTTCCTCAGACGAGAAATACTTAACGGCCGTCCAATAACGGCTATCAAGTACCCAACCCTAAGTAAATCCGTCCTAAAGGCATCTAAACTCGATAAACAAGGTGTCTAACCTGCAATTAGGGTTTTCAAAGACACAGCATGCAATTTATCCCATCGAAGCAAAGACGTAATTCCATGCAAGTCATCTAAATCATTCGGTATTCACTAAATCAATTCTAGGGTTCTGAAGTGTAAATTATCCTACCTGGTCTCCGGCCGCCCAAATCAAGTCAGGACTCCACGAAATCTCAGTTTCTGAGCCCAATTAATTCCCTGGACATTAAATGGAATATTTAAACTTCTCACGTCATCCATTTTTCAATCCTAAACTCGGTTACATAGTTTCCTAGGTTAATTAGTTGTCTAATTACGTTCGGCAGTCATTTCAGTCATATAACATTAGTTTTTGGGAAAACGGACCTTACCACTGTGCTCGGATGATGGAATTCTACGTCACAGTGATCTCGGTTTCTCGGGATGCACATCCAGAAGCTCGCACGGCAAAGACACGGCAGACGGCGAGGAGGTGCGATTTACCTCGAAAATCACACCACGGTGAAGCCCGCAAGCCCAGGAGTCCGAATACGGTGGTGCACGGCGGTTCACGGCCGTTTGGGCGGTGTTTTCCAGCCACAAAACTTCTCGCACGGCGGACGACGTTCTGCCTCGATCCAGGCGCGTCCGGCCTCCTTTCGACGGCGACGAGCTACTGGAGGCAGTTGGCAGCTCGGGCTACACGGTGGTGGGGGCGGTGAGGGTCAACGGCAACGGACAGCGGCGATTCGAGGTGGGGAAGTTTCGCGCGATGGAAGGGAAAAATGGCGTTTTTCCGGCGGCTCCGGCGGCCGTTGGTGGCCGTGGTTGGTTGCTGGTGGTTTTAGGCAGTGAGGGCTGTCGGTTGGTACCCTTGGTGGCGTCCCACGGTGGCTGTGGCGGCCGATCACGGTGGAGGAAAGTGGAGAGAGAAAAGAGAGAGGAGAGAGAGAGTGTGGTGAGGAGAGAGAGTGAAATGAGAGAAATGGCGGGAGTTCGCGTAATTTAAAGCCTCCAGGGGCGATTCTGACTTTTTCCAGGCCACCCGAGGATGTTTTAGGGTGTCGGCATCCTTCTAGATGTTGACACGCATTTCCATGCAAAAGTCATGGCCTCTGTCAACGAAAGTGACGCATGAAACTCCTTCCGTCAGTTTTTGATCGCCGGATTACATTTCTTTCTGTTTGATTGTGTTTCTGGCTTCAAACGACCTTCTGTGTCTAGTCATAATCCTCGAAATACGTGTCAATCTTCGTTTGATTGGGATTAGGGTTAAAATCAAGTTTTATCTTTTAAAACCCTAAATCCTTTAAAAACTCTTTCGAATCTTTCCCGTTGTTACAATTAGAATTTTAAAGAGATGTACAATAGGTTTATTTTTCAAAAAAGCGAAATTTATTCTTGAAGCTTATTAGAATTTTAAAGAGATGTACATTAGTATTATTTTTCACGAAAGGGAAATTTCTTCTTCAACCTTATTAGAATTTTAAAGATATGTACATTAGTATTATTTTTCAAGAAAAGGAAATTTATTCTTGAAGCTTGTTACAATTTTAAAGAGATGTACATTAGTATTATTTTTCAAGAAAGGGAAATTTATTCTTGAAGCTCATTAGAATTTTAAAGACATGTATATTAGTATTATTTTTCAAGAAAGGGAATTTCATTCTTGAAGCTTATTAGAATTTTCAAGAGATGTACATTAGTATTATTTTCCAAGAAAGGGAATTTTATTCTTGAACCTTATTAGAATTTTAAAGAGATGTACATTAATATTATTTTTCAAGAAAAGGAAATTTATTCTTGAAGCTTGTTACAATTTTAAAGAGATGTACATTAGGTTTATTTTTCAAGAAAGGGAAATTTATTCTTGAAGCTTATTAGAATTTTAAAGAGATGTACATTAGTATTATTTTTCAAGAAAGGGAAATTTATTCTTGAAGCTCATTAGAATTTTAAAGAGATGTATATTAGTATTATTTTTCAAGGAAGGGAATTTCATTCCTGAAACTTGTTAGAATTTTCAAGAGATGTACATTAGTATTATTTTCCAAGAAAGGGAAATTTATTCTTGAAGCTCATTAGAATTTTAAAGAGATGTATATTAGGATTATTTTTCAAGAAAGGGAATTTTATTCTTGAAGAATATTAGAATTTTCAAGAGATGTACATTAGTATTATTTTTCAAAAAAGGGAAATTTATTCCTGAAGCTCATTAGAATTTTAAAGAGATGTATATTAGTATTATTTTTCAAGAAAAAGAATTTCGTTCTTGAAGCTTATTAGAATTTTAAAGAGATGTACATTAGTATTATTTTTCAAGAAAGGGAAATTTATTCTTGAAGCTCATTAGAATTTTAAAGACATGTATATTAGGATTATTTTTCAAGAAAGGGAATTTCATTCTTGAAGCTTATTGGAATTTTCAAGAGATGTACATTAGTATTATTTTCCAAGAAAGGGAATTTTATTCTTGAACCTTATTAGAATTTTAAAGAGATGTACATTAGTATTATTTTTCAAGAAAGGAAAATTTATTCTTGAAGCTCATTAGAATTTTAAAGACATGTATATTAGTATTATTTTTCAAGAAAGGGAATTTCATTCTTGAAGCTTATTAGAATTTTCAAGTGATGTACATTAGTATTATTTTCCAAGAAAGGGAATTTTATTCTTGAACCTTATTAGAATTTTAAAGAGATGTACATTAATATTATTTTTCAAGAAAAGGAAATTTATTCTTGAAGCTTGTTACAATTTTAAAGAGATGTATATTAGTATTATTTTTCAAGAAAGGGAATTTTATTCTTGAAGCTTATTAGAATTTTCAAGAGATGTACATCAGTATTATTTTCTAAGAAAGGGAATTTTATTCTTGAAGCTCATTAGAACTTTAAAGAGATGTACATTAGGTTTATTTTTCAAGAAAGGGAAATTTATTCTTGAAGCTTATTAGAATTTTCAAGAGATGTACATTAGTAATATTTTTCAAGAAAGGGAAATTTATTCTTGAAGCTTATTAGAATTTTCAAGAGATGTACATTAGTAATATTTTTCAAGAAAGGGAAATTTATTCTTGAAGCTTATTAGAATTTTAAAGAGATGCATATTAGTATTATTTTTCAAGAAAGGGAATTTTATTCTTGAAGCTTATTAGAATTTTCAAGAGATGTAAATTAGTATTATTTTCCAAGAAAGGGAATTTTATTCTTGAAGCTCATTAGAATTTTAAAGAGATGCATATTAGTATTATTTTTCAAGAAAAGGAATTTCGTTCTTGAAGCTTATTAGAATTTTAATGAGATGTACATTAGTATTATTTTTCAAGAAAGGGAAATTTATTCTTGAAGCTCATTAGAATTTTAAAGAGATGTATATTAGTATTATTTTTCAAGAAAGGGAAATTTTTTCTTGAAGCACATTAGAATTTTAAAGAGATGTATATTAGTATTATTTTTCAAGAAAGGGAAATTTATTCTTGAAGCTCATTAGAATTTTAAAGACATGTATATTAGTATTATTTTTCAAGAAAGGGAATTTCATTCTTGAAGCTTATTAGAATTTTCAAGAGATGTACATTAGTATTATTTTCCAAGAAAGGGAATTTTATTCTTGAACCTTATTAGAATTTTAAAGAGATGTACATTAATATTATTTTTCAAGAAAAGGAAATTTATTCTTGAAACTTGTTACAATTTTAAAGAGATGTATATTAGTATTATTTTTCAAGAAAGGGAATTTTATTCTTGAAGCTTATTAGAATTTTCAAGAGATGTACATCAGTATTATTTTCTAAGAAAGGGAATTTTATTCTTGAAGCTCATTAGAACTTTAAAGAGATGTACATTAGGTTTATTTTTCAAGAAAGGGAAATTTATTCTTGAAGCTTATTAGAATTTTCAAGAGATGTACATTAGTAATATTTTTCAAGAAAGGGAAATTTATTCTTGAAGCTTATTAGAATTTTAAAGAGATGTATATTAGTATTATTTTTCAAGAAAAGGAATTTTATTCTTGAAGCTTATTAGAATTTTCAAGAGATGTAAATTAGTGTTATTTTCCAAGAAAGGGAATTTTATTCTTGAAGCTCATTAGAATTTTAAAGAGATGCATATTAGTATTATTTTTCAAGAAAAGGAATTTAGTTCTTGAAGCTTATTAGAATTTTAATGAGATGTACATTAGTATTATTTTTCAAGAAAGGGAAATTTATTCTTGAAGCTCATTAGAATTTTAAAGAGATGTATATTAGTATTATTTTTCAAGAAAGGGAAATTTATTCTTGAAGCACATTAGAATTTTAAAGAGATGTATATTAGTATTATTTTTCAAGAAAGGGAAATTTATTCTTGAAGCTCATTAGAATTTTAAAGACATGTATATTAGTATTATTTTTCAAGAAAGGAATTTCATTCTTGAAGCTTATTAGAATTTTCAAGAGATGTACATTAGTATTATTTTCCAAGAAAGGGAATTTTATTCTTGAACCTTATTATAATTTTAAAGAGATGTACATTAATATTATTTTTCAAGAAAAGGAAATTTATTCTTGAAGCTTGTTACAATTTTAAAGAGATGTACATTAGGTTTATTTTTCAAGAAAGGGAAATTTATTCTTGAAGCTTATTAGAATTTTAAAGAGATGTACATTAGTATTATTTTTCAAAAAAGGGAAATTTATTCTTGAAGCTCATTAGAATTTTAAAGAGATGTATATTAGTATTATTTTTCAAGGAAGGGAATTTCATTCCTGAAACTTGTTAGAATTTTCAAGAGATGTACATTAGTATTATTTTCCAAGAAAGGGAAATTTATTCTTGAAGCTCATTAGAATTTTAAAGAGATGTATATTAGGATTATTTTTCAAGAAAGGGAATTTTATTCTTGAAGATTATTAGAATTTTCAAGAGATGTACATTAGTATTATTTTTCAAGAAAGGGAAATTTATTCCTGAAGCTCATTAGAATTTTAAAGACATGTATATTAGTATTATTTTTCAAGAAAGGGAATTTCATTCTTGAAGCTTATTAGAATTTTAAAGAGATGTACATTAATATTATTTTTCAAGAAAAGGAAATTTATTCTTGAAACTTGTTACAATTTTAAAGAGACGTATATTAGTATTATTTTTCAAGAAAGGGAATTTTATTCTTGAAGCTTATTAGAATTTTCAAGAGATGTACATCAGTATTATTTTCTAAGAAAGGGAATTTTATTCTTGAAGCTCATTAGTGTAACGACCCCCTAATACGTCATACGCGATGCTCGTCTGATTAGCGGAAGCATATGTGGCATTCTGAATGTTTATTCCCTATGTGGGAACGTCAGGGGATCGCTCTTTGGTTGAGCGTAACTCCAAATAGATTCTCAGTTATCCATTCAGATTCGCTCAACCCCGATTCACACGCTTGACTAACTAAATACACATACATATATCATCAATAATAACTCTGGAATGAAATCTAAAACTGATATACATGTCTCATTATACATTCATACACATTTCAATTCAATTCAAATCCATAAGTTTACGGCTGTAAGTGCTACCGAAAATCCGGCAGAGTTTCCTCTGTAATTTGGTCATATCCCAAGTACAGAATCACCTGTTTAAAACGTAACAACCAGTCCAATAATAGCAGTAAACATACTAATATAAATCCATACACCGTAACATTAATTCATCGCTACAATCCATACATACTGTCTGAAACGTCATATATACATTCAGCCTAGTCCATACATAAGTTACAAGAAACAAAATCTGATAATTAATAGTGTCATCAAAGTATATGTACAAACGATTCAAGCCTAAGCTAAATAATCCTCTGTCTATCCTCAAGTCACCTCGGCTATCGCCTGGCTCCTCGCCTCGTCCCTGCTCATCCGAGTACACAACCTAATGAGATATGAATCCCATTAGAATAATTTACAATTTAAATATCATTCAAAACCAGTTGAATACTCAGCGGTGCGAACACCGAAATCGTCTTCCCGAAATCAATTCGAAAACAGTGGAATACCTTATCTTTAAAATCGTTTAAACACATGGAAATTGCGGCAATATATCACAATCTGGAAATCTGTTTCTTTTTAAAATCACCATAAAAATCAAATGAAATCCCATGCCGCGTAATATCTCAAATCCACGTTGGTTACAAATCCATCATGAATCGAATCTAAATCATCTTCTAATTGCACGTAGTCTAGAGAGAATACCTCTCTTATCGTTGGGTGTGATCCGTAACACCAATCACCCGAATCAAGCCTATATTGTGAGTGTGATCCGTAACACCAATCACTCACTCAAGGACCGGGTGAGAATCAACATCTAGGGCGTCCCCTAGCATGTGCACATACGCCAATTCTCATCCTCATACGGTCTATTCGAACTCACATGCACTCGGTCGGCTATTCCTCAGGGTTCTAGGGTATCACGCCTAAATCACAACGTTTACCCGTGTAGGTTATCCACCCTTATACTCCCTAAACCATTCTTAGGGTCGTCCTGGTTTAACGCGCAAACCCTAACTCAGTACAGGTTAAATCTGATAAAAATAGTTTCGTTTAAAAGCTTCCTCGCACGAGGAATACTTAACGCAGTCCCATACCGCTATCAAGTACCCAACCCTAAGTAAATCCGCCTTAAAGGCATCTAAACTCGATAAACAAGGTGTCTAACATGCAATTAGGGTTTTCAAAGACACAGCATGCAATTTTATCCCATCGAAAGCAAAGACGTAATTCCATACAAATCGCCTAAATCGCTTAGGTATTCACTAAATCAATTCTAGGGTTAGGAAGTGTAAATTATCCTACCTGGTCTCCTGGTCGCTTCAATTCAAATCAGGACTCGTGAAATCTCGATTTCTCGAGCCCAATTAATTCCTGGACATGAAATTGAATATTTAGATTCGCCACGTCATCCAATTTTCAATCCTAAACCCTACATACGATTACCTAGGTTAATTAATTGCCTAATTACGTTCGGCAGCCATTTCAATCATATAACATCAGTTTTGGGAAAACGGACCTTACCATCGTGCTCGGATTATGGAATTCTACGTCCGGTGATCTCGGTTTCTCGGGATGCACGCCCAGGAACTCTAAGACGGCGGCACACACGCGGCGGCGGCGCGCACGGCACTGCAGCGGTGAGGTGCGGTTTGTCTCGAAAATCACACCACGGTGAAGCCCGTGAAGCTCGTGAGTCCGAATCACGGTGGTGGCACGGCCGGTTCACGGCCGTTTGAATGGTGTTTTCCGGCCACGAAGAGTCTCGCATGGCGACGGCGTTTTGCCTCGATCCGGCGCGCCTGGCCTACGACTTCGGGGCCGAGCCATCGAGGCAACCGGGCGGCTACACCTGGTGGGGGCGGTGACGGTCAACGGCGTCGGACGGCGGTGCATCGGGCTGGGGAAATTTCGCGCGATGGAGGGGAAAAACGGCGTCTTTTCGGCGTCTCCAAGGCCGTTGGTGGCGATGGTTGGTTCTTTGGTGGTTGTGGCGCGAGGGTCGGTTGCTGGTACCCTTGGTGGCGGCCCACGGTGGCTGTGGTGGCCGTTCACGGTGGAGGAAGGTGGAGAGAGAAAAGAGAGAAGAGAGAGAGTGTGTGGTGAGGAGAGAGAGTGAAATGGGAGAAATGGCGGGCTTTCGCGTAATTTAAAGCCTCCAGGGGCGATCCCGACTTTTCCCAGGCCACCTGGGGATCTTTTAGGGTGTCGGCATCCTTCCAGACGTTGGCACGCATTTCCATGCGAAAGTCTTGGCCTCCGTCAATGAAAGTGACGCACGAAACTCCTTCCGCCGGGCCGATCACGGATTACATTTCTTTCTCGCTTGATCGAAGTTTCGCTGGCGACCTTACGTGTCAAGTCATTATCCTCAAAATACGTGTCAGGCTTCGTTTGATTGGGATTAGGGTTAAAATCAAGTTTTATCTTTTAAAATTCTTTAAAAATTCTTTCGAATCTTTCCCGTTGTTACATTCTCCCCCCCTTAAAAGAAATTTTGTCCCCAAAATTCATACCTGTAAACAGTTCTAGATATCTTTGTGTCATTTCCTCTTCTTTCTCCCACGCCATTTCCTCGCGATGCGACATCCTCGCCAAAGTACCTTAACTAAAGGGATCATTTTACTGTCAAGTTTAGTCTTATAGTCAAGGATTTGAACAAGAGTAGATTCATAAGTGAAATTTTCCTTTAATATTATCGGTTGATTCTCTAATACATGCGCAGGATCTGGGACATATTTACTTAAGTTGGGAGACGTGGAAAACATCATGTAGGTTGGACAAATGGGGAGGTAACGCAATTTGGTAGGCAACGGGACCGACTCTTTGTAAAATTTGGAATGGTCCTAGGAATCTAGGACTTAGCTTCCTAGTTCTTATCTGTCTACCAATACCCGTGGTGGGGGACACTCTCAGAAATACGTGATCTCCCTCGTTAAATTCCAAAGGCCTTCTTCTCTTGTTAGCATAAGATTCTTGCCCCTGTTGGGCAGCTCTCATCTTTTCCCCGATCATTTTAATTTGATCGCTGGTTTCTGCACCATTTCAGTCCCAACAATGCACTTTCTCCCATCTCTACCCAACTTAAAGGTGACTTACAACTCCTTCCATACAGAGCCTCATACGGTGCCATGCCAATGGTAGAGTGATAACTGTTATTGTATGCAAACTCTATCAACGGCAGGTGTTTATCCCAACTTCCTTTCTGTTCAAGCACACACGCCCTCAACATGTCTTCTAGGGTTTGAATAGTCCTCTCAGTGCATCGCCTGGCCGGGCCTGAGGATGGTAGGTCAGGTTAAATTTAAGCCGGGTTCCTAAGGCTTCTTTGTCAGGGATTGCCAAAATCTCAAGTAAACCTAGGGTCTCGATCGATACTATACCACGGTATTCCATGTAGTCTTACAATTTCCCTAAGGTATACTTCTACTTAATTTCTCCATGGAGTACCGCACCTTAACAGGAAAAAGTGTGCAGACTTGGTCAACCTATCCACTATCACCCAAATGGCATCAAATCCTGCTGGTGTTCTAGGTAATCCAACCACGAAATCCATAGTGATTTGATCCCATTTCCTCTCCTGGTATCTCCAATGGCTTAAGTAGCCCGCTGGTTTCGATGTTCTATCTTAACCTCGTTGACAAGTCAAGCAGGGCATTCACGTAATCCGTGATATCTTTCCGCATACCAGGCCACCAAAAATTTCTCTTTAAATCGATACATCTTGGAAATACCGGGTGGATAGTGTAATGGCTTCGTGAGCTTCGCTAACACTTTTTCCTTTAATTCTTGATGGTTTGGGATTACTATTCTCTTTCTAAACATTAAAACTCCATCAGTGCTAATCCGCTCGGGTTGGTCTCGCATATACCTCCAAGGATTCATCCTCGAGTTGGGCTTGTTTAATTAATTCTCTCGATTCGCGAGTTATCAAAAAGTCACTCATCACTAATCTTATGAAATGAGATTACGCTGAGGCTAAGGTTCCCAAAATCCTCAAGTAATCTCATCTCACTAATCATTAAACCGCTAGTTGTAGTGACTTTCGGCTTAATGCATCGGCCACAACATTTGCTTTCCTCGCATGATATTTCAATTCAAAATCAAAGTCTTTCAAGTATTCTACCCACCTACGCCTCATATTTAATTCCTTACGATCAAACAAATACCTAAGGCTCTTATGATCACTATATACCTCGAATACCGCGCCATACTGTAATGTCTCCAAATCTTTAGTGGCAAACACAACGCAGACTAATTCTAAGTCATGGGTGGGATAGTTCTCCTCTGGCAGGTTTCAATTGTCGCGATGCATAAGCCACAACTTTCCCATCCTGCATCAAAACACAACCTAGGCCTCTCAAAGATGCATCCGTATACAAAGAAAGGGTTCTAGGGGTTTCGGAATAATTAGTACAGGAGCGGTGGTCAATTTCTCTTTCAGAATCTGAAAACTAGTCTCACACCGTTCGCTCCATTCAAAGTCTACCCCTTTCCGAGTTAATCAGGTCAATGGCACAGCTATCTGTGAAAATCCTTGAATGAATTTCTGATAATAGCCGGCTAAACCCATGAAACTCCTAATCTCGGTGACTGTTCTAGGTCGATCCCAATCTAATACTGCTTCAATTTTCTTTGGGTCGACCGCTATTCCTTTCCCATTTACCACATGTCCTAAAAATTTCACTTCTTCTAACCAAAACTCACATTTCTCCAGCTTTGCATACAGTTGTTTCTCTTCCAGTATCTGTAACACCGTGTTAAGATGCTGGGCATGCTCTTCGTGAGTCTTGGAATATACTAAGATGTCGTCAATGAACACCACAACAAATTGATCTAAATAGTGGCTCGAAAATTCTGCTCATATAATCCATAAAGACAATGGTGCATTCGTCAATCCAAACGGCATCACTAAAATCTCGTAATGGCCGTATCTTGTCCTGAATGTTGTCTTGGGAATATCCTCCTCTCTAACCCTAATCTGGTGGTATCCTGACCTTAAATCTATCTTAGAAAATACAGTCGCGCCTTGCAACTGATCAAACAAATCGTCAATACGTGGCAATGGGTATTTGTACTTAATGGTCACCTTATTCAATTGTCAGTAATCAATATACAGTCTTAAACTCCCGTCTTTCTTCTTTACGAATAAGACCTGAGCTCCCCATGGTGATACACTTGGCCTAACGAACCCCTTCTCCAACATGTCTTCGATTTGGACTTTTAATTCTCTCAGTCATGGGGCCATACGATACGGGTCATAGCTATTGGACCGCCTCCCTAATTAGGGTCAATGGTGAATTCTATCTCTCAGGTGGTGGCGCTTTACAAATTTCCAAAGGAAATACCTCAAAAGTCGCTAACAATCGGGATTTGACTTAATCTATCCCTGCACTTCTACCTCGAGAGATTGAGGGACATATCACCTATCTCACAAGCTCGGCCATTACCACGCACAGTGCACGTTATCTAGATAAGTAATTGTCCCTCTAACAATTCAACAAGACCCGATTCTTAGTCAACCAATCCATTCCCAAAATAACGCCGATCCACGACAATGGTATACACACTAAGTCCACAAGAAATAAGGTATCTTCAATGGTTAAAGGGCAATTTAGGCATATTCGTGGGGACATAGTGGCTTCTCCCAAGGGTGTGGATATGTATAGGTCACAGGCAAGGTTTGAACAGTAATCTCATTCGTTCTACGATGCATCAAAGAATAAAGGAGTGCGTAGCACCAATCAAACAATACTATCAAAGAAAAATTATAAATTTTACCTCTACCCTGCATCAAGCCCGAGGACACATCGACGCTGGCAAAGATTCATGGTAAAACTCTCCTCGGAGCTTGTGGGTCTTCGGGCTACCGGATGTCGGCCGATTCCCCGTGGAAGGGCAGTATCTGGCCATGTGTCCTGTGCCTCCACATCTATAACACTGGAGGGGAGTCTGATGCCAGCAGGGTTGATTTGGATGTCCGTACCACACTTGACAAAGAGTATTATCGTGTCGCCTCCCACTGCTACTAGAAGCCCGTGGTTACGGTTTAAACATACCGCTTCTTACATTCAGATTTCTGGGCGCTTGTCCTGGGCTTGCCTCGTGACTGTGGTCATATTTTGAGCCTGCTGCTCTAAATTCTTGCTCAGAATTCTGCACTTATTCACCAATGTGGCAAAGTCTCGAATCTCCAGGGTAGCCAACTGAGTCTTCATAGGTAGATCGAGGCTTTCTTCTAATTGTTTCGCTTTCCAAGCCTCATCGTAATGCATTCGCAGGTAAGTAGAGTACCTTGATAATTCCTCAAACTGTTTCAGATACTCATCAAACGGCCGCTTCCTGGTGAGCTTCAGAATCGAAGCTTCGCTTGTTTCACGCTCTCAGGGATATCTTGATCCATGAAGACTCTCTTGAAAGATTCCCAAGTCGGTGGGATGCCTCGCTTCTCCATCAATTCTTTGTGCATCCGTCCACCAAAGTTGACTTAGTCCTTCAAAGATATATGTTGCATATGTGACTTTACGTTCTTCGTCAGACCGCAACAACCTGAAAATCTTTTTCAATTCCTTTTATCCAAGCTTCCACAAAGAAATGGTTCGTGAGGCACTGCGGAACGGAGATGGACTCGCTCTGGAATTCAATCCATCACGATATAGTGGATTCACCCGCTGGGTGGCTCCGTCGTTTCTCGCCTGTCTATCATCCTGCTGCTGACTCATTGCATTGGCACTGGTAGTGGCCTGGTCTCTCATGGCATCGGCCATTAATCTGATAGATTCCATCATCTCACGCATGTCAACCTCAGTCTCCATGCTACCACTACCTGACGCACTCGCTTCTCTCTGCGGCCTTGGCCTTCCCCAGGCCTACGTGGTGGCGCCCTCGCTAGATTCTCGCCATGTTTATCCGATACGTAAACAAACAGATCGGCCACACAAAGAATAATTAATGTAAGTGCATCAAAATCATTCCGCTCATTATCAATTCAAATCAGTCCTATCATGCCAGAGTCAAATCAATCAAAATCCTAAAGCCGCAAGCCCGAAGATTTAAAGTCCTAAGTCCACTAAACCATATGATCCGACAAACAGGGCTCTGATACCATAATTGTCACGACCCCCTAATACGTCATACGCGATGCTCGTCTAATTAGCGGAAGCATATGTGGCATTCAATGTTTATTCCCTATTGGGAACGCCAGGATCGCTACTGGTTGAGCGTAACTCCAAATAGATTCTCCGTTATCCATTCAGATTCCGCTCAACCCCGATTCACACGCAGCCTAACTAAATACACATACATATATCATCAATAATAACTCGAATGAAATCTAAAGCTGATATACATGTCTCATTATACATTCATACACATTTCAATTCAATTCAAATCCATAAGTTTACTTACCGTAAGTGCTACCGAAAATCCGGCGAGTTTCCTCGTAATTTGGTCATATCCCAAGTACAGAATCACCGCTTAAAACGTGAATAACCACCCAATAATAGCAAGAAACATACTAATATAAATCCATACACCGTAACATTAATTCATCGCTACAATCCATACATACTGCCCAAACGCCATATATACATTCAGCCTAGTCCATACATAAGTTACAAGAAACAAAATCTGATAATTAATAGTGTCATCAAAGTATATGTACAAACGATTCAAGCCTAAGCTAAATAATCCTCTGTCTATCCTCAAGTCACCGCTATCGCCTGGCTCCCCGCCGTCCCTCGTTCATCCGAGTACACAACCTAATGAGATATGAATCCCGAGAATAATTTACAATTTAAATATCATTCAAAACCAGTTGAATACTCAATGGTGCACGAACACCAAATCGCCTTCCAAATCGCCAAAACTTGATGGAATACCTTATCTTTAAAATCGTTTAAACACATGGAAATTGCGCAATATATCACAATCTGAAATCTGTTTCTTTTTAAAATCACCATAAAAATCAAATGAAATCCCATGCCTGTGTATCTCAATCCACGTTGGTTACAAATCCATCAGAATCGAATCTAAATCATCTTCTAATTGCACGTAGTCTAGAGAGAATACCTCTCTTATCGCTGGGTGTGATCCGTAACACCAATCACCCGAATCAAGCCTATATTGTGAGTGTGATCCGTAACACCAATCACTCACTCAAGGACCGGGTGAGAATCAACATCTAGGGCGCCCCTAGCATGTGCACATACGCCAATTCTCATCCTCATACGCCTATTCGAACTCACATGCACTCTGGCCGGCTATTCCTCGTGGTTCTAGGGTATCACGCCTAAATCACAACGTTTCCCGTGTAGGTTATCCACCCTTATACTCCCTAAACCTTTCTTAGGGTCGTCTGGTTTAACGCGCAATCCCTAACTCAAGTCAAAGTTAAATCGATAAAAATAGTTTCGTTTAAAAGCTTCACTGACGAGGAATACTTAACTAATGATCCCATACCGGCTATCAAGTACCCAACCCTAAGTAAATCCGCCTAAAGGCATCTAAACTTCGATAAACAAGGTGTCTAACATGCAATTAGGGTTTTCAAAGACACAGGCATGCAATTTTATCCCATCGAAAGCAGCACGCAATTCCATACAAATCGTCTAAATCAGTTAGGTATTCACTAAATCAATTCTAGGGTTCTGAAGTGTAAATTATCCTACTGGTCTCCGGTCGCTTCAATTCAAATCAGGACTCTGTGAAATCTCGATTTCTGAGCCCAATTAATTCTCTGGACATGAAATTGAATATTTAGATTCGTCACGTCATCCAATTTTCAATCCTAAACCCGGTTACACAGTTACCTAGGTTAATTAATTGCCTAATTACGTTCGGGCTGACCATTTCAATCATATAACATCAGTTTTGGGAAAGCGGACCTTACCATCGTGCTCGGATTATGGAATTCTACGTCCCGGTGATCTCAGTTTCTCGGGATGCACGTCCAGGAACTCCGACGGCGCAAGGCTTCTGGCGGCGCACGGCGGCACCTGGATACAAGACTGGCGGTGAGGTGCGGTTTGTCTCGAAAATCACACCACGGTGAAGCCCGTGAAGCTCAGAGTCCGAGTCGACGGTGGTGGCA